>JAQIYD010000164.1:0-11314 GCA_034699565.1 Anurida granulata
TATTACAGCAGACTTGGGCAGATGAGTGATTTTTACAGATTCTTGATAAATTCCGTAAACGATCTCCAAGAGTCGACAAAGCGTCAATTTATGCTGATAAAAAACTCCGTTGATATCATGTCGAGCTACTCGCCCACTCCCGAAACGGAACTACTTAAATGCAATCGGACTATTTTTATTATAAAGGATGTGGAGTCAGAACCGGAGCTTCTAAAAATGCGGAAGCTACCACACGAAAATGGAACTAAAGTTTATATGGGCAAGGAAAAATTCATGCAGCATCCAACAGCGCTATTATTAGGCTCAACTTCATGGGACCGACATTATCATTTTTACAGAGGCCTGCAATATTTAGTACACTCTGGGTTAAGTAATTACTTCAACGTAAATTACACGGTTGAGAGGCACGTTGGAAAAGTTAGGGCGGAGGGGCTTAAGACTGAGGTAAAACGGATGAATTTAAGTCATAATTTCATCATTTCCTGTTTTGTTTTGTACATTGTCTGCATGTTGATTACTCTAATTTCATTTCTAACCGAGTCACTAACCTATCTGATCAAACTGTTGTGTCGTCGAACAGAGGTAGTGAAGCTAGATAAATGTGAGAAAGGTTACTAGTATAGTTTCAGCATCGTGGTCAGCAATATCTTCATGATCAAAGTTGGAATTTAGCTTATAGTTTTGGTTAGGATTTCCAGTGGAAGGAGGCAAAGTTGATGTAATTAGAATGGAGTTTGTCGTAATGAATCAACAAGTTCTCTCTAATCTGATCCTAATCTTGTCAAACTGACTTTGAAAGAGCCAATGAGGAGAAATTGAATTTGAGTTCGTGGGATGAGCCGCAAGCAGGTTTTTGCAGATCTCCTTAACACTTTCGCACTCATACAAAAATAAAAACGACCACGAAGAATTTGAATTTGAAGTGAAGGAGAATCCTTAGCTAAAGCGCAATTTTGTGTTAAACCCAACAACATAGTAACGGTTGGAGGGAAAAAGGAATCCACATTGTAATTACTGTTGACCATTTTAAGTATTGAATGGTTTAGAATTTGGTGTTAATTTTGCACGATTTGGGGTCTAATTTACTCTGGGATGAAGTAGTTGTATCGATTTACATTAATTAAATTGAGAATACTTGCCATTCTCAAAATAAGAAGGGTAAATCATTATATTTAATTGCTCAAAGACATGAAAATCGAAATAAATTTACAACCAAAGTAAGTAATAATAATAGGTAATGCTAAAATTTCAATTTAATCCAACCGAGCAAACAATTATTTATTAATTACAAGACCCTTAATGGTTACTATATAAGAGTACCGCTTAGAATCTTCTGTTTCCACTTTTGATTTTCTAGTACTTCTGGAGCCTGTATATTCACCTTTCAACAATATGTTGAGTCAATATGAGTTGCAAATTTTTCAAAGATTTATTATTCTGGTTTCAAAGTTCAATCTTGTAGAAGTTGAATTTAACGACAAAAAGAATAAGAGCAAGAGGCCAGGAACAATTAGGTCAAGACGAAACAGATTTGGATTTGTAGCTCTAATTGCAAATGTTGGCAATATTTGGCTTTACGCCTCACGTTTTCGCAATGGGTCTGCGGACATCAAGGTCTTTATGGTATTTTTCATAATTATTTCTATGACATGCCTTGGATTTAGACTTACTTTGATGCTCCACGGGTTTGAGGTGGTGCACTTGGTTAACAACATTTTTAACCTTGATGCTAAACTTGGTAAAATTTGCATTCAAAAACCAGAGCGATCGTTTTTGATTTATACTTTCTTGGATTTTAGCACCACTGTTAGGACCAAAAGAAAATGTCCTCTTCGGAACTAGTCGTGGGAAGCTGTATTTCTACTTTGGCATTGTGGTACAATTTTGCCCTACTACTGCCTCGATTCAATCTTATCTTGTAAACGTCAATTCGCTCTCCAGTTATACAACTCAAATTGCGTTTACTTTTTCAACAATTATTTCCAATTTGTTTTTTTGTTGCGATGCGACAGTCTTGCTTCTTGCTTTTGTTCCTGCTATTCTAACATCCAAGTTCTGGCTTCGGAAATCCTGGTAAAATAACAATTTGAAAACGAATATTCTCAAAATATGCTGTTTGAAATTTATTAAGTGCAATTGTTATAGCTTGGAATGGCCGACGCAGGCAAATTTTTCCGAATCGGCATCTTTTCATGTATATCGTTCGATGCTCCTTTTCAACAAACTTCACAACATTGTTTATGGCTCCGTTCTTTTACCGATATTCAAACTCGCACTTATTTTGACCTTTTTCACCCTCGCTTACAGCTTAATAAAACTCCGGGATTCTCTCCATATCGGATTGTATGTCGTCACTGGCTTCTATTTGACGGTTATCATTACTGTAATTCTGCCTGGAGCGCATCTAATGTCCCAAGTTTACAACTTATCAAGCAAGTTTAATGGGACCATAAGGAAGTATAACATAAATCGAGGTTCAGTAACGGAGAAAACGCTCATGTCACTTCCAGTGCTTAAGTGCACAATAGGAGAGTTCTACCACATGGAAGGGGTATGCCAACAAGGTTAAACAGCAGAATTTAACAGACAGAACATTAATGATTTCTACATTTGTTGTTTTAGAAAGCCAAGTTAACTCTTCTTGACAGCATGGCCCGTGGACTTGCATTTAGCCTTCTTTCCATTTAGTCCACTAGACTGCTGTGTGAGTAGTGATTAATGCGGAATCTTAAAAAAACAATTAAAATTTTGAAAATTAAAAACAAAACATTTTTTTTTCCATTCCATTTTTATTTGAGAATTTAATTGAGAATATTGTAAATTTTTCAAATTTTTGTTCTAGATTTTTCCTTTCTATTTCCAACAAAGGGCAATTGAAATGAACAAAATAATATTACCACTACTTAAATAGCAGTGTTTTCCATATTTAGATAACGGTACTTCTCCAAGCATTCTAACATCACCAATGTTAGAACAACTCCAAGACCAATCAAATCAAATCAGCGACTGAAATGTTAAAGGTCAACTCTGATCCTAATAGCAGAACTAAAATCTCTTGGAGTGCCGCTTTCTCCGACTTTGACCGAACCATACTTAAATAAAAACGACACATCACAATTCATTTACAATTTTAAACTTTCTAAATTTTGAATTCAAAGCAGATAACAAAATTGAATCCTCCTTTGGATTTTGTATGCAAATCCAAAAAAAACCCAAGCCACTCAAGCATTATTTTCAGATTAACATCATTTTCGATTAATCGTCCCAAGGATTAATCCATTTCAAGTCAGGGTTGGTATAAGCACCCTCCTTCAACTGAGCGCCGATTCAACTACTTTTTTACCATTAGGGGAAACCGCGAGCTCACGCTTTGATTGGTAAAACTCCGACTTTGATTAATCTCATAATGCTGCCGTTTCCTTTTCAAATTTAAAGTGTTGTTGAATTCAAAGAACTGATTGTTTCATTCCAAGCGGGCTGAAAACCAAACTTCAATGCTGCGCTGGTAGTATTCAACTAGCACGGTGACAAGGCATCATATATTCGAGGGTGGCGGAGATCCCTACTTAAAGTACTTTGTTTGCCTCCTACTTTACTGCTGAATTACCTTTATATTGTAGTCACACATTCATTATTCAAAACGATTGCAACAATTGACGCTAAAAAGAGTTTGGTTGAAGAAGAATTTTAGATAAGTTATTATTGAATCCATTTAGTGTACCTTACAACCTGGCGAAATAAAACTATACTTTGAAGAAATAGAAGTACACTGCTGGAAGTGGCACAGAGTGTAAATTTTGAGTATATGCGTATGATACATTTTCTTAACCTTGATTTAAAATCCAACACACTCTTCAAATCCACAAAGCGGTATCCCTTCTCAAGAGCGTATTCGATGACCCTAGTTGTCATTTCAATCACAATTGGAATAGAGTCATGATGCAACTCTATAAATCCAGGGGTCATCGAATGGTCTGTTCCTTCCATAGCAGCAACATAGTGACTCATTACGGCTTCAATATCCCATGACATGAAGCAGGGGCAAATACCCCAAAGAATCACTTCATATCCCATTTCTTCCTTTGTCCGCCAAGGTGTTCATTTCGAAGAAAATTTCTTCCCGCGACAATACCCCCATGGGCCGATGGGTCCAAGTATGATGGGCAATTCGATGACCCTGAAAAACGAGCATGTAATTGTAACTAATTTGTGTTCATGGTTTGAAAGGTAAACGCAAATTACCTCTGCCACCGCCATGCGTAAAGTTGCTGTGCTTTCCGGTTCATCTAAGTAGGGCCAGTAGAGTTCACCGTTCACAAAAAAAGTTGCCTTAATATTGTATGTGCTTAGCAAGTCAAGCACTTTGTTTGTATGTATTGGGTTTGGTCCATCATCTTTAGAATTTGCAAATACAGTGTTGTTGTAGTATATTTTTTATAATTCAAAGATTTAATGTTTACCAAACGTCATGTGAATAGTGCCGTTCTGACGACATCTTTGGTAGATAAAGTCAAAGGAAACCTCTTCGCAATCAGCACACTGTAAAGACCACAAGAATAAACACATTAGGGAAAGTTTTTATTAAAAAATAGTATTTCGTTGGATTTGCTTACACTGATTTTCGGGTTATTGTTTGGAACACTTAGCGTCATGCTAAAAGTTGCAAGCAGAATAATTATCACTTTCATGGTCAAAACTTTTACTGGTGAACAAACCGTTTAAACAATTGAAATTCGTAAGATAAAAACTAGAAGTAGGATCACTTATTTATATGATTTCTATTCAATTATGTGCACTGGTCGACACACTTGTAACTGATTGAACCTCTTATCTAATTGTATGTGTTACGAGTGGGAGTCAGGGATACCCAATGGGTACCGTTTATCCTTCCTCACGCCGATCACCCATCTCTATCAGGGTATTTCGGTCACACTCCAACCTTGTGCGTACCACAGACTTGTATTCCATGCCGGTTTCTGATGCCCAATAACTCCCACCTCATTTGGTCCGCCTTTGGTTTTCACATGGGCCGTGAACCATCAGCTGGAGCCTAGGCATCGCTCTCCACCTAATACTGTGAAGATTAGTGGAGAGGGAGATTTCGAGTCCGTTATGGGTTATCAATCAGATATTAGCATTTACGATATGATTATCTCTGGAAAGACCGGATTAGACCTGGCCGTAAAGCCTGTTCACCTCCTTACTCCTGAGACATCTCATGATGCAATATCCCCCACGCACACCATAAGCCTACTGTCATCAGCTTTTATTCTTGGAGGGACTGTAGTAATTGGTTGGTATACTAAGGTTAGGAATGGTCCGCATGGCTCATCACCCTGCCCCCAAACTTTTTTCCCTCGTACCCACACAACTACTTCCAATCTCAGGCCGGCAGAGGAGAAGAATTGAAGTCTTAACCACTGAACCAGGCTCGCTCCTGATCTTATCTAATTAGTTGGCACCGTTTAATTGATAATTCACATTGATCCACGTACCCTGTCTAGCATTATTGGAAACAAAGATGGATACGTGCGCCAAAAAACGATGCGCATGAAATTCTTCGTTAATCAAAGTACTTATTTAAGTTCAAGTAATTGAGGATCAATTTGACGAAATATAATGGGGACAAGAGCACCAATTTCAAATGTTTTACCACTTGATTCCAAACGTGTTAACTTGTCAGATAATTGGACACTCCCATCCATTCTGATCACAGTCAATTAAAAAAGCATCCATTACGAAGTTGGAATGTACAATCGTCATGTTTCATGTTCGTATTATTAGCGACAATCCAAGGCAGAAGGCAAAGTTTTTAACTAGGTGGATTGATGGGTAGTCAATTTTAGATATTTCACAAGCGTAATGTGCGCTTTATGCCTCCATTGAATGTGGAGATTGTAAGGATATTTTCATTCAAAAAATGTCTTAATTAATTAGTCGTTGTGGGTTGTCGTTTTGTGGATTCATTTAACTTCATAGGTTAACATTATCAACGAAATATGCGATTATGGTGGCAGTATATTCGTTTAAATAATACGTTCTGAGCAGGCCAGAGTTTATAAGAACGTAATTCATAAATGCAGAATTAAAAGTCGATCACCAGAAACCAGTCGATCACCAACAGGTTAATCCCGAAACAGGTAGTCTAATAGAAGCCGACGTTTACGGTGCCGGGATCTATTTGGTATGTGTATGACGAGCTCCAAATCCGGGGGTTGTCTATGGAATCCGGGTGAAATTCGTAGAAAGGATTTCGTATAATCTGAAATTTTAAGCTAAACGTAACTTATCCAATCAATAATTTTTTATGAAATGAATGGAGATGAGGCAACGAATGTTACGGTCACCATTCAGTGAGATACAGTGAGTACAGTACGCTGGTAATAAACTTCGCTTGGGACAATTCGATCATATTGTCACGTAGGCTAAAGGTTGTCGTAGTTTTAATTCGAAATTGTCTGGATTGATTGAGAGACAGTTTATGAAGAATAGGATAAGATTACAGGCAACGTGTTGATTTATTACATTTAGTGCCCATTTTTGGCCCCCTCTGATCATGGTGCGCCATATTTGCCCTGCCCCACCCCCATGACGTCACTTTCAGAAAGAAGAAAAAATTTCACATACAATTACATGGAGCTTCATTTTTAATACAGACTTCTCAAAAATTTTGTCAAAACTTTAAATTTGTAAACTTGTTTTCAAAATCACTTCCTTGATTTTATTTCCTATCTGACGGGAGTGTCCAGTTGTACCAACTGTGATTCTGAAAAACAAGTTCTAAATTTGGGCAAAAAGTGAGGAGAGCTCGCCCTTTAACTACACAATATAATAATAGCCTTAATTTTTTGAAGGTGGTGGTGGAAGGTGGTTGACAAAGAAATCAGTTTGTAATGGGAAGAGAGTCGAACACTTATCCCAAGGCTTGGTGGTGATGTAATGAAGGAAGTCAATTTCTCTTTTTTCTTTTTTTTTCTACAAGGGTACCCGGTTCGATTGTGAGCTCGGGCAACATCTTTTCTTAACTTTTGCATGATTTCATAAGTAGCAACTCATTAATTACAACGAAATAATTATAATTCTATAAATTTTAATGATTTTTTTTAATTGGATTGATTTAACGTTCAGAATTTCCACGGTAACCGCGTGGAAATTCAGGTCCAACGCCGTCACCCTAGAAAATGTTTAGAAGAAGGGAGGTTGGTTCTATTGGGAGACATATTATTAGACTGACAATTATTCCTGTCCAAAACAATTTATACAGAACAGTTATATTTTCAAAACGAACTCTTCGTTCTAGAAGGTTCTCGTAAATTTATAACCCGAATTAGCACGGGCACGTTGGGCTAGTACGCTAATAATGAGATACAATGAATAATAATTGGAAGGATAAATTTCAGACAATCACGTATTTTAGTGAATCAAACAAATCTATTACATAATTTGAAACTTTCAATTGTTCGATATTTTATTTAAACAGTTTCTAAAACAAATTTCCATTCAAATTGTCGTATACTCTAAGAAGGTGTTCCAGGTATTTTTGTTTTGCTGACTTCGAGCATTTAAGAAAACGAGAGCACGATTCTTATTGCGTAAACTTTAAACTTTTGCTACATTTATTGGGATTATTCAAAATTACCAAAATATTTTGTGACCTAATAGCAACCGATAATCCCCCACCGTCAAAAATCGTAATTTCCATGGCCACCTCCCTCCCCGAAACCCAGGCTGTCATTAGCAAATGGCACCATACCAAAATGGCACTCACGCACAAGTACATGTACATGAATTCTGACAGAAGAAGGATTTTGCTACGAATAAAATGCATTCAAGCGGGGAAATAAGTACATAGTAATTGAGTCACAAACAAATATTTCCTGCCCCTTGGAATATGAATGATCAGTTTAAATTATGTGTGTATCATCTTAATTAAAATAATGGATTAATTAAATAAAAGCATTTCACTACGAATTATTCGAATTGTAATGTTCATGTTCTAAATTAAACAACAAATTCACATACTGTGGGTTTTTTTCTCGAACAAATTTGATTAAGCACACAGTGGATTAATGGAAACGGGAGGAGTGATTCCACTATTACAACCAAAACATGTTAGGAAAGGCGTTCGTAAATGAATTTTCTAACAGTTCTTTCTACTGAGATTTAATTTAAACACAACAGTTTTAACTTTTGGCTATAAGATTTGGCGTTTGGCGAACTCTTTGGCAAGTAAGTTGGCACCACCTAAACATTTTAGTGATCGTATAGGTAAACTAGTTTTTATGATTAAGATTGAGCATCGAATGGATTTTCAGAGGCTGCAAAAATATTCTGGACAGTTTTAAAACTTACGATAAAAATTCACAGAATTTATATTTATTTTATACGAAGCTTTTAACGACGCTGAACCACATTGACGCTACGCCTTTCAATATGTGTTGTTGATAAATCACATACTGTCAGCTTTGTAAAATTACGTTTAGATTACTCTGTTTTAAAATTCGTAACCCTATATATTTGAATAAATTTTGGCCAGCTTGAGTAGAATCGGAGTAATCCGTGCAACATAATCTTCTTCACTTTTAATGTCTGCGCAAGCCTCTCGCAGTTGTTGGTATTCAACAGCTGAGGCTTCGCCAGCTTTTTCATATGTTTGGGTTTCAACTCGATACAATCTCGGAATACGAAACACATACTTGCAGTAGGTTTTTGGCCCCTGGCGAATCAATTCGGTTTCCAGGTATTCCTCATCTAATGCAATGCAACAAAATAATTCAAGCGTAAGTTAATTGAATTAGGGCATTGATTTAACTTGCTTGTGAAGTTCTTATAGACGTAGTCAACAATGTTGTGATACGTCTTGGCTTTATTCGCACAGAAGTTGTTCTGAATGTCATCATAACGTTGTTGGTATTTCTCTGGTAACTTTGGTTGCAACAACTTTAATTCCTTGCAGTACCTTTCCTTTGCAGAAAGAGGGGCTCCCGGTGGCTCAGTTGCGACAGTCACAACTTAAAAAGATTAATGAACATACCATCAATTATTTCTTAAGATTATTTTGAGCTTACAAGCAAACTTGAAGACCAGAAAGGATGCAAAGCAAAGTAAATTCATGCTTATCCAAGGAACTGAAAATCTGAACAGGCAGACCTGGAAAAGATTCATTTTATTGAACACTTAATTGCCTTGCAGTCAGTTTTAAGGAGAATTTTGAGTTCACTCCCGTTAAGTTACGTAAAAACCCACAACCAGTTGTCCACCACAAAACTTAATTTTTTTTTGCACATTGGTGTAATTTCTTGTTTCATTTGTTTAAGTAGGTGGTTTTGCTTTAGTTTAAATCGATTGGAATCGATTGATTGACAATCAGAAAATTTTTAAAATGTTGAGATGCTCCTTGAATGTAAGTTTCGTAAGCGAAGCATGGCGTTCGATGAGATTTATTTTCTTGTTTATTTGAATTAATAATGAAGAAATTCCCTTTGTACTCCACATGATGGTTACATCCAGATAATCCTTATTTCAAATTTTCATAACAAAAACCCAAAAATGCCTGCTCTATTTTATGACAATATCATATTTCAGTTTTGAATCTGATTCATATGAGCATTCACACAAATTCTTCAAAATATAGAAATTTCAGAGCGCTCTTTAGCTGGAAATTAAAATTATAGTCCATGGCACCTGAAGACAAACTTTGACCCTGAGTAAAAATTATGTTGTCAAAACTTTTCGTATTTTCGATATCACTAAATTCGAAAAGTTAACACCAAATGGCTGAAATCATTCCTTTTAACCACAGTGTGTTATTGTTATTTTTGCCGGAAATAAACTTTTAATGAGCCTAATCAACTGCGAGTTACCATGTGAATGTCGTGTTGATAAAATAAAAATACTAAATCCAAATATGCTAGACTTTTTTTCAGTGCCCACTTTTGTCGACGCTCGTGTCCTTTTCGCTGTTCTTGTTTTAGCTCATTGCCATTCGTGCAGGATCATACTCGTGACGCAAACGTTTTTCTTAGAAATGTTCGTTTTTCTAAATACATTTCCACAAACTTAGCATTAGCCATAACATAAAATTACTGGTTTGTTTTTAGCTTTCGTTCAAATCGGCGAAGAGTTCTATATACTATTTAAATATTCTACTTTTAGGCTATTGTTGGCGTATCAAAACAACTTGACTTGAATAATATCGTTATACAATTTTATTTTCTTGGAACAACTACTCATCCCCACACTTACTTTGCCTACGTGTTTCGTCAATGCTAATGTCATTCGTGAATGTATTTATAGGTTTATGGGAGGGAGGCCTCCATCTTTTCATTAGAGGTACTCACGCCGATCTTGCACAAAGGTGGCACATTTCGAGGAAAAGCTTTACTATATTGATCTTTCGTTCCACACAGCCACTACTCAGTCTTGGAGCTTTCGTGAATACTAAGATTTGACAATTTTGTTCGACAATATTTAACAATTCCTGCAGCATACACACAATTTACCGCAAACGTAGCACTTCTCATAAGTGCACAATGAATAAAAATACAATGTTCGTATTATTGCTAACTTTCCAAACCTGCTTCGGACAAATCCCAACAGGTGTTAATATTTTGAATTTCATGGAAACCGACCAACGCAGTTGTGCTACTTTCATACTTGAATTTGAACCCAATCGACACGAACTACCACCTTTATCTTCCCCAGTGGTCATGGTCATGGCAAGTCCTGTCTCTGGAGGAAGAAATTGGGACGCAATCAAATTTCTTGTCCAATGGTCAAGCTGGAAAGTGCAATGTTTATACGTCTATTACATGTTCCCAACATCATTAGGAGAAGTGCAGAGTTTTGCCAGCGAGTTTACACGCATTAACACTTGCCATTATGTAAAACCAGTTTCAGTGTTCTGTCACTGGAAGCATTCTTATTTTATCACTATTCACGGTTGGAATGCAGCGAAAATGACAGAGTATAGAAATTATCATCACTTGCCACACCCACATTTTCAAGTTGTCATCAGGAACGAAACTATTGTGGCACTATCAGTCGTACAATTTAGTGCCTGTTTCCACGCGGCTTCGTATTCCATAGAGAACAACCACGTTGAACCTCCAATCAGCATAGATTTGTTCGATGAAATTTATGACGCTATGTTAACAACAAAGTGTCCATTGGACTGGCACCTTAATCCAGATCGGTCGGATTTACGCCCCCATGATCCTCAAAACCGATTCCGACTCATAGCCACGGGCAACCTGAAGTTGCATACTGATACGTATCCGCCAGCAGTATTTTGGCGATTTGTACTTCGGGCCCT
>JAQIYD010000165.1:0-11307 GCA_034699565.1 Anurida granulata
AGATTGAAACTGCTCCTTTCCAAATAAGGAACCGTGACCTTCTCGTAAATCTCCTTGGTCTCCTCTACAATGTACAATGGGTGGAAACTGTACTTTTCAATATGTTTCTGAGTAGCCGGAGCAATAATCGTGACTTTGATCTCTGGAAAGGAAAAGGATAAGTTAGCTTTAACGAGAGTAATGATTAACTTTGAATTAATGGATTTACCAGAAAACTCGTCCGTGGACAACCAGTTGTAGCTTCCGTAGATGTCGTTTTGAAAGAGGAAACCCAATTTGTTTTTGTCCAGAAACAACTTCTCTTTCAAAGAGTCCTCAGTGAATGGCTTCTTATCCAAGATGACGATTGCAGGGGAACCTTTCCAAACCCCTTCGACGACAACCCTCTTAAAATCCACACTGTTGCTCAGGATCGATTTATACTCAATACTCCCAAAGTCTTCAAAATTTGCAGCAGGAACCGGTAGTGGTTCAGCTTCTCCAGCACCAGTCACACCTACTTCAGCAGTCTTTTCTTCTCCAACGTCACCGCCTGACAACTTCCGTTTTCTACCATTCGTCACGGTCACCTCAGCAGTCTCAGACATTGAGAGTCGGTTCCTTTGATTAAGTCCAGAACTACTCCTCCTGTCACCTGTGGGTAAGAAACTAACTTTAATGTGAATTGTCAATCAAGGAGCACCGAACCGAGACCAACTCCACTCGTCTCTCGTCTCGTCATGATACCACCAACACCAATATGAATATCAATCATCAACCCATACCCAACTCATCATATGCTGCTTTAGTTACATACTACATTCATTAGCCTTTGGGAAGGATGATTTAACTTCTAGTATTGATTTATGTGTAATATGAACTTACCTTGTAACCTCGATTTTCGGTGATTCGGAGTTTCGATTTCTTTCTTAAGTTTCTTACCCACTAAAATGAAAGTAAAAGGAGATGAATAAGATTGAGAAATTCACCTGTGACTGAGCCGCACTTCCACGAGGAAGATAAAGAGATAGGCAGTCTGCGACAGCTTCACCCAATCAAATCATCCCTCCACGTGCCGCCGAAGTTCTTTATTCGTCGATTTCTCTTGTAGTGGTCCCTGTGTAATGTGAGGTCTTCTGATACAAATTTGAGTCACAATTATTCTGAAAACTGATCCGAAGAAAATATTTTAGGAAAATTACACGGCAAAATAAGACGTCTGAAGAATCCGATGGGATACACGGTCATGTAAAAATAAAGTCAAGTGCTCTGTTCTTCCACGTTTTACTATTATTGTGCAGAAGCTTAAATCGAGCCGGATTTTTAATTAACACTGTTGTTGCAAACGATAGTTTTTGACTCGCAATGACTGCGTTTGTTGTTGAAAATCAACCGTTAATAATCAAACCCCGAGAATCCCCTAATTTTGTTCAAAAGAATGAACAAATACGATTGCAATTGACTCACTCATATTTTACACTCTTTCATTCAGTATTTCAGAGTTGTCAAATTGACACGGAATGTTGATGAATGAATATAGATACATCAAAGACAATTTGGATGTTTACATTACTACAGTTGTTGCTAAACGGAAAAACGGAACCGAAAACGGAGAAACGGAAATTCAAAACAAAAGGCAGAAGAATAAGACTTATACATAGATAAGGCTTACTTATAGCTTATTCAGTCAAATTGCGTAGGATAGATTTCATTTTTAAGAGATATAAAAAAATTATAATTGTGTTGATAGTCCTAAGTAGAGAATTACCAATTACGAGAATAACTCGGACTCTCGGACCTTGGTTTTTGATGGGGTGCGGTAGACTGCTGCCTGGAGCCCGCCGCCGCCGCCTGCCTGCCTGATTTTGAGAGGTTCGAACTTCGTAAAGTAATGGGCGGACCATCTCAGCTCGTGCACAGAGAACAACAACCGCTTACTATTTGCAACCAATAGTGATTCACGCTCGAGTGTCATTTATTAACAAAATCAGTAGAAATTATTTGAATTTAATATGAGTATTTGGAATTGAAGCGTACTGTTAACTGGGAAATGAATGTATTCCAATTACAAAATCTCACACCGTCATACTAATTTGGAATAACGTGATGTGTTTTAAAATGATCCCTATAATTTACAATAAGGAGACAAATAGGAGAATTTAAAAATTGAGCAACTTTGAAGTTAAATTAATTAGTGTTGTTCGTTAAATGTCCTCAAAACTGTCATAAAACTAAAACAGCAAACTTATCAGGATTTTATTGTAAGAAGGACCAACTGGTTTATACTCCATCTCTCCTTTATTGTCGGAGAAAAGAAGTCAGAAGTTCGTCAAGTCTCGCGGTCGGTAATAGTAAATTGTACAGTAATTAGAGGGGGATGGGGGCAGTTGGTGAATGGGGTCAGTCGGTTAATCGCTAATAACTTTTTAATTAGCTGGAATTTTAAATTGAAAAAAATTCCCAATATTTAGAAGCTCTTAATACTGGAGCGGCAGACGAGAAAACCGCAATTAATTGTAGCCAGTACTTTTGGCACGATTTGAAAAAAAAGTGGGGTGAAATTTGCCGAAAGTAAAATTACTCGTTGTTCCGAGAAATCTGAATAAGGCTGGCTCGCTTTAAATTACATGAGGTGGTCCTGGTGGTGCATGCCATACCTGGTCGTCATAGTTGTATTCAATACAATGTGCTGGAACCATGCTGCATCTGAAGTAGTGCTATTTATTCCATCTTTACAAACAATCACTTTTTGGCTCAAGGAATCCAGCTTAGTGTACTTGAATTTCAAACAATTTCTAAATTAATTCAATATTTTAGTCTTAAGGTATCATTGAATAAGGAAGCTGAACAGTTGGAAAGCCTAAGAGGAGGAATCCTGGTATATCGAACCTTGGGCCTGCTAAACGACCTCACAACACAACATCGTTTTTGGAGCATTGTTCGTACCAACTCTGAAGCTGGGTGCAATCACTTCACTTCTACTCTCCGTTTGTGCAGCTACAATTTTTCGAGACGCAGCTCGTTTACTTATAACTTCGTTATTCATAATTTATGCAATTCTCTTAATAATAATGATAATTCCCAGTTCACTCCTAATGTCACAAGTATTCAACCTGTCTAAACAATTTCACCGCAACCTAAAGAATGCGTTAAGCGCTTCCCACCCAGGTATTTCACATGTCGAGCTCATTTTACTTCAAAAAATGCGAAGATCCATGCCATTGTTGAAATCCGAAATTGGTAATTTCTATCACATGGAGGGTCAGGCAAAATTAACGCTGCTTGACAACATTGCTCGTGGGATTGCGTTTATGTTGATCTCCTTCTCTTAGCTGAGTCAGAACACTAAAAAGAATCGAGTAGGTACATTAAGTACAAAAGAATTATAAGTAAGCCCTAAAATAGCACACCGAGTAAAATGAGCTATATCAACGCCGCAAAATAACTAGCACTAAAAATAAAGACCACTAAGTACTAACAAAAAAGCACTAATATAAAGAGCGCTAAAACTAAAATCATTAAAATAAAGAGGGCTCAAATAAAGAACAATAAAATTAAAGGCACTAAAATAAATAGCCATAAAACTGAAAGCACTAAAATAAAAAGAGTTAATACAAAGCACTAAAATATATAGCGCTAAGACTAAAAGCACTAAAATAAAGAGCGATAAAACTAAAAGCATTAAAATAAAGAGCAATAAAATTAAAGGCACAACCTAAACAAATCATAATCCAAATTCTGATATTTATTCTGATCACTGAAATAATATTATCCAGTTTGCGGAACATTTTGTGAGTGAAACGTGATTTTAAAAGGAATTATTTAATTAATTTTAGAGAAGAAATTATCAATTTATTTCTAATAGGATCGTTGCACCTAGAATCTAACGTTTCTGAAAGAAACATTTTCGCCACCTACCTTTCGAAAATTAAAAATTCAAAGACAATGTCTAGTCCCTACTTATTCAGCTCATTTCAGCGCTGATCTTCCATAGGTCACACCCTATCTTGGTGGGAAAAAATTAAATTTTAATAAATATAAATATAAAGTTTAAAAAATTAAATAAATATCGCTAATATAATCGCCAATGGCGATTGGCTATTCTCCATTCGCACGTGGGATTTCGTTTGTCGACCTTTTCATAAACTTCAGCAAAACCTTTTTCGTTCGGTTTTTCCATCACACTAATATTGCCAACCATCAAACACATTTCATAGCCAGAATGAAATATTCAATCAATTTAATTGATGGGGGAGGGGATGAACCTTTCCTTCTTACTTATGATGTTATTTACCGTAGTGCATTAGTTGTTAATTGATTCTTCCATTTCCCATGACATGAAATTTGCCTATTTCCGACGTCGGCACGGAAGTTGGGATAGGCTTCTCAAACGGATTTTGACTCCGTTATTCCAAAGTTTAAACTTTAAAAGGTATACTTTTGAGTAGGAAGGTTATTATTCCAACTAACAGCTTATTATGTGGCCACCTTAATCTCAATCTCAACGGTATAGAATTACAACTGGATACGCCCTTTATGTCCAACCCAAATAATAGAGAACGTGTACCCAGGTGTTTAATTATGCATTATCATAATTTTACAGCTAGAATCATCCACAATTTTCAACTTTCTATGCGTATTTTCCAAAATGGTTTTTCGATACTTGCTATCCTTATTTATATTTAAAGAGTGTCTAGGTTTCACCTATACTAGCCAGTATTCAAAATGAAGTCAATCCTGAACCCTATCGAAAACTCCAGTTTTTGTTATTTCTTGGGTATTTTATCCCTGCTGAGAATCTCCCCTTTTAGGCTTAAAGATTTAACTTTAGAAGAAAATTCTAGCAAGGTGCGGAAGCTCCTTGTTTTCTTTGCAATTGTGTTTCATATCCTGCATGGCTGTTTTTCTTTGAGGCTGGCACAATACTATTTTTCTTATGGACAACCTAGCAGGGCTCTTCTAAGCTGCTTCGTCACCACGCCATCATTTGCCTTGGCGGGTATCATGTTTGCTCTTGAACGTTCGAGGTTGGCATTTCAACATCTGGCCAACAACTTAATCAAACTTCAAGGCAAATTTGGTAATACATGGGCGCTGTAATAGCAATAGAAATTTGGTTTTGTTTGATAACGGGGCGAGGATATCCTATGGATCGATCAATCTCTCTCCTCTTGTTCCCTGAGATCATAGTGGGCTAGTTTGAGTTTCACAAAAAAGTTGGGCTGCCATTCAAGCGTTCCCCCCAATAAGATATAGATGCCAGACGAGCAATAAGTCCCAATGTTCCAGGAGGATATAAACTCTCATGGAGTCCCTCATCTTGACAAATCTACACAAGAGATTGTTAATATTCATTCGCCCAACTTTTTATATCAAGCCCAACATTTTAATCTTAAATCGAATAATCTTAAAGTGACCCAACATTCGGTTTTTAAACACACAACCTTTAACTGAACCCATGAAACAAGTCTTATCTATAAAATTTTAGAAAATAAGAAAATTGTATAAAACCGTAATTAATCAACTAGCAATGCCTTTTTAGGGTTAGCGGTACACCACCTCTTCAGTTTTTTCTAACAATGGAGGTCCGTTTGGTATTAATAGAGCTTCACCAAATGATCTAGTGAACTTAATTGAGGCAACGGTAACAGTTAGTACCTAACAAAGAAATGCTAATTTACAAAAAGCATTCATTGGTAATAATTAACTGTGGCCCTTGTCTCTATCAACTTCAGTAGGTCATTTGATGAAACTTTTAACACCAAACGTTTTTAAGCCAGAAAATCCTTTTGACCTTATGTTGGACACAGTCGGTTAAAAGTTGGAGTATTTTGAGGAGAATGTTGGGTCACTTTAAGAATATTTCATTTGTGATTAAAATGTCGGGCCTAAAGATAAAAGTTGGGCCCATCAAATAGCACCCCAGATTGATAACATTGGGGTGTGTATTAATGCCTCGAACATTTATCCGAAAAGACCGAACATTTTAATCTTAAATCGCATAATCCAAAAGCGTCGAACATTTTTGAAAATTGAAGCCGAACATTTATCTGAAAACGTCGAACCTTTATCTGAAAAAGTATAATTAGGATTAATCCTTAGTTTTGGACAAGTTCGAAGGGAAAGGGCAAGAAAAGAATGCGAAGATGAGCTTTGTTAAAGTTAGGTTAGACAAGAGAGCATTAACTTGCAGTTTAAGCTTGTTAACCATGGAATACGGTACTCTCGGTCCGTACGGCAGCTCAGCGAACTAGAGAATCAACCACCAAAAAACAAGTGTCAAAAGCTGCAGAATTGGATTCTCTAGTTTACTTTTGCCAATTCTGAATTGGCCATTCAGCATGCGAAAGATGTCGGGCAGTTTAAAATCAACGCCAGCATTCAGAGAGAGTCGGGGCAAAAATCTTACTACATTTGCCGATATAAAAAATGTCCAGCAAAATTGCACCTACATTTCCTGCATAATTGGACCATCTACAATACTATTAGTCATCCAAATCCATAACATTGGTGGCATGTTAGCTCACAAAAAGTGATCGTATTCTCCTCCTTATCCATTTCGCCTTAGAGTTGCCCTCCTGTCAGCATCAGGTCCTTGGCAATATGTCTCAAATAAAAATTTCTTATTAAAAATACCTTAATAAAAATTCCTTAAGTAATAATACCTTATTGTAAGAATACGTTATAGTAAAAATGTCTTAATCAAAAACACCTTAAATATAGATTATTGTAAAAACCCACAGAATTGCGGCATGTAACCATAGAAATTGACATTATTTTGCAAAATTGAGATTATTTTGCAAAATTATGATTTAGTTAAATTAAGGAAATTATGATTATTTTATTTCCCTAACCTAAATTAAACAATAGATCACGAATGTTCTTTGTTCCCTTATTTTGAAATTTTACCCGCATTTCCGAATTCAATTAACCTGTCCTAAACGAACCTAACCAAAGCTAAATGATCATAACTTTGTACAATAATCTCAATTTTGATAAATAATGTCAATCTCTATGGTAACTTATTGCAATTCTGTGGCTTTTTACAATAAGCTATTTTTATTTAAGGTATTTTTGATTAAGATAGTATTTTTTACTATAAGGTATTTCTATTTTAGGTATTTTTAATAAGGTATTATTATTTAACGTGTTATGGCGTGCTACCTCAGCATCTCTTACAAATAACTCCGACAGCGAATGAATGATGAACGATCAAAACAAGATTTCTACTAATAGGAGTCTACACTCCTCTTTCAAAATACGTACACATTACTTGCTTGATTTATTTTAGCTAACGGCACTGCAGTTAACATTACCAGTAAATTAGAAGATGGACTCTACGCCGCATTCATCTATTTCAGCTTCCCGGCTTGTATATGTTGCGGTGCACTATGCGGTGGGCTCGCTATAGAATACTTGGGGTGGTCCTGGTGGTGCATGCCTTACCTGATCGCCATAGTTATATGCAATACAATATTCTGCAATCATATTGCATCCGAAATAGTGTTATTTATTCCATCTTTACAAACAATCACTTTTTGGCTCAAGGAATCCAGGTGAGTCTGCTTGAATTTCAAACAATTTCTAAATTAATTCCATATTTTAGCCTTCAGGTATCAATGAATAAGCAAGCTCAACAGTTGGAAAGCATAAAAGAAGGAATCCTGGTATATCGAACCTTGATCCTGCTAAACGACCTCCATAACATCGTCTTTGGAAGATCGTTCGTACCAACTCTGAAGCTGGCTGCAATCATTTCACTTCTGCTCGCCGTTTGTGCAGCAACAATTTTTCGAGACGCAACTGGTTTAGTTGTAAATTTGTTATTCATAATTTATGTAATCCTCTTAATCATAATCATACTGCCAAGTTCACTCCTAATGTCACAAGTATTCAACATATCCAAACACTTTCACCAGAATCTAAAAATTTTTTTAAGCGATTCCTCTTCCGCCATTTCAAATTTTGAGCTCATTTTACTTGAAAAAAGACGAAGGTCCTTGCCATTGTTGAAATCTGAAATTGGTAATTTCTATCACATGGAGGGCAAGGCAAAATTAACCCTGCTTGACAACATTGCGCGTGGGATTGCATTTATGTTGATCTCATTCTCTTAGCTGAGTCAGACAGAACACTAAAAATAAACAAGTAGTAACAAAAGAAGATTAACTGGATTCGTTCCGTGTTGAACTCCGTACGCGGCAAGCGCTTAAATTTTGTTCACAATATCGAAATAGTCAACTCGTAGATGGATTTATATCTTTATCCATAACAATTAGACGAATTTCGTCAATATTTAGGTTGAATTCCACTGGCACTAAAATAAAGTGCACTAAAATTAAAAGCACTGCTGTCAAGGAATCTTAAGCCAAATACAACTAGGGATTCTGATGACTGGAATAAAATTATCTATAGTTTGCGCAACATTATTGTATGAGTGAAAAGTAATTTTTAAAAGAATTATTTAATTGCAGAGAAGAAATTTACAGTTTACCAATTAAAACTTTGACCCTCTACATTGGTCCGTGTGATTTTGTTTGAGCAAGCATAGCTTTTGCCTTGAAAATAAAATAATGGGAAATCCTGCTGTTTCCCAAATGGCCCGAATAAGGATGAAAATGAAAAATTGACTCATTTGCCAATACTGAAGCATATTTTAGTTCTCATAGTTGTCCCTTCATAAAGTAGCGACTGCCAATCACCAAACCTCACACAATCATCAGTTTCCATGAATTGAACTTTGAAAACCTGAATAAAATTACTGTTTAAATAATCACGTTTTATATGGTATACATTATATTTATATTTTATATAACTTGGTGTAATTAATTTACGATTCTCTTTTCCAACTCAAAGACACAATCATGTTGGTCCTGTTGCTTGGAATGATATTTGCAGGAAACACTTATGAAATGAGCAAGCGTGACATCAATGGAACGGGGTGAGGAAGTAAATATATCAAGTTTGAATTTTACAATACTTTTTTTTTGTGCATTTAAATTCATTCACACAGTTCTATTGATATAAAAGGCCTTGAACATCATTGACGCCTTTGAAGTTTAATAATTTTCAAGCGAGGATTCACTCCGTTTTTGTTGTCAACCTGCCTGCAACAACAACTTAAATAAGTTTAAATGCTTTCAAGTAATTATTTTCTGGAAACGGTGTTCCAACACTTTCCATCACAAGAACTATCTTCAATTTTCGCGCGATCAATCGTCCGTCAATAATAGTTGCACACTGTCAAGGATTCATGCAAAAGGCATTTTTTTTATTCCGGTAGTATTCAAAATGAAGTCAATCGCGTACCCAATCGAGAATTGCAATTTTTCATATTTCTTAGGAATTCTGTCCCTGTCAAGACTTTCCCCATTCAGGTTTAAACATTTAAGTTTAGACAAGAATTCTAGGAATGTCCGGAATGTACCTGTGTTCGCTTCAATTGGTTTTCATTTTCTCAACGGGTGTTTCCTTTTGAGGCAAGCAAAGTACCAAGTTTCTTTGAGGCAATTTAGCCGAGCGTTCCTATGTTGCTTCAGTGCGACACCTTCATTTGCGAATGTGGGCATCATAATTGCCACAGAACGCTACAACGACGAATATGTACAGTTGGCCAACAACCTAATCAAACTTCAACTACAATTCGGTAATATTAGACGGAGTCTAAAAATTCAATTTTTCGCTCATGTGCCAATAAAAGTGGTAGGAAGGGGTTCGGAACTGAACAACTAGAAATGCCTCACGGCAAAGCGCATGATCCTACCGAACTAGACCAATTGGAGGAAGGACTTAGGGAATGGGGTTCCTTGATTCTTTTCTTCAGATCCTTTACCTCCGTGTTTTGCGGTGGAAATGAGCGCAACTGCAAATTTCGATGCTCCGGCTAACCGAATAAATCATCAAATCAAAAAAAAACCACAACTTCTTATATTGTATCAAAAAAATTAAATCAAACCCTTAATTGCATAATATCAAAAAATTTTCTATTCTCTAATTTGTCTGCTTTCAGCAGAGTCCAATTTATCAAAAATGAGTAACAAAGTAGCCGACCGACTGTACGCAGCCACCCTGTACGCCTGCCCATTGGCTATTTTGTTTTGTGGCGTGCAATGCTTATTGCTCACGATTGATTATTTGGGATGGTCGTGGTGGTTACTGCCCTACCTACTTGCCCTACCCGTGCCATATATAATTTTCTGCAACCACATCTTATCTGAATTTGTCTTATTCATCCCTTCCATCCAAACAATCATTGTCTGGCTCAAAAAATCCTGGTTAGAAATCATCTAATTTGAAACATTGTTAAATGTCCTGCTTTAAAATAAACATAGACATATCTTTTTTAGCCTTGAGGGATTTAGCACGAAGGAACAACAACATGGAGAGTTGAAATGCATGAAAGAAGCGATCCTGACTTACCGCACTCTAATTCTGCTCAATGACCTCCATAACATTGTTTTTGGGTCATTGTTCGTACCAACTGTGAAACTAGGTGCACTCACAATACTTTTACTCTCCGTTTCCGTTGCAACAGTATTCCGAGACGCCATTGGTCTACTAGTATTTGGTATCTTTATTTTTTATGTTATCGTGATAGTTGTCGTTTTAATTCCAAGCTCACTTCTCATGTCACAAGTCTTCATCCTGTCCAAAAAGTTTCCCCAATATTTAAAAAAGGGATTGAGCAATTCCGCTCCCATCATTTCACACTTTGATCTCATTTTACTCCGAAAAACCCAACAATCCCTGCCATTGTTAAAATCCAAAATTGGGAATTTCTACCACATGGAGGGAAAGGCAAAATTGACGCTCCTCGACAACATTGTGCGTGGGATTGCTTTCATGTTGATTACCTTTTCGTAAATTACCAAATTCACAGAAGAAAAACAAAATATCGGGAATTACTCTGTTTATTCTCGGCTGATATTCCACCCCGAGTTCAGAAATACTTTTCTCAGGTGAATCGGTTGACTGAGAAAAGTTATTTACGTTTTTCTACTTCCGGAATCATCAGCTGATTGTGGGGGTAAGAAGATAATGGGGTAAGAAGTTTGTAAAAGGGAAGGGGAATTCTCAAGGTCAAGTGAACATATTTTTTCGAAAAATTATTGCTTTACAACTCGTCCTACATGCTCTCACGCATAACATCGGAGTATGTATGACGAGTTAAGCAATAATTTTTCGAAAAAGTAAGTCTGATAAATGTCTGAGAAGCCACCCAGTCGTCGGCGATGCACCAAACATGTAGTACGGTAAACTTCCCTTCAAGTGGTTGAAACTGAAATTCAAAAGTGGCGGCTGGATTTCTTCAGTCGGGGTGTCCCAGTG
>JAQIYD010000166.1:0-11252 GCA_034699565.1 Anurida granulata
TTCCTCTCCTTCATGGCATATAATGGATTTATTTTCTTTATAAAAAAAATTAACCGTTTATCCGTTTAAACGCTCCGGTTAGCATTTCGTTTCGTTTCGTTTACGTTTACCCATTCTCTTACCGTTCCGTTTACGTTTAATGGTGGTCCGTTTCGTTTCGTTTATGTTGAATGCTTTAAACAAAACGAAACGGAACGGCGGCATCCCTAAGCAAAATCAAAGGTTAGGTCAGGTTAGGTTCGGCCATTAGGATTTGTCTCAACTCTGGGGAAAAAGGTCTGGTTCCATACATTTTCAAAACTATAGAAAGGTATTGTGTTAAAACAATCTGTCAGCACTTCCTCCGGGGAGAAAGTTTGACTCATTGGCGCCAGCCCAGCCAGAGTTGAGTCCACCTCACCATCGCCAAATATGACCCGGGCTCAGTTTGAGCTTGCTTTGCGGTAGCGCTATTTCCGTCCTGACCTCGGGGAAAAACCCGAGTTGAGCATCTGCGGATTTGGCATAACTGCCAAATCCTCGGACGAAAAGGAGAGATCGTCAGAGGACGATCAGTCGGCACTTAGTCGGTACGATGAAGTAGCGAGTATAGTTATTCCCGAAGGGGAGCCCCCTCTTCTGGGGGGCTCCACTTCGGTAGCCAATAACCCATCCAGCTAAGTTCCTGACAGTCCTGCCCGCTTAGGAGTTTCTGAGACCAATAAAGGGCCCCTCGTGGCCAAAAGCCCATTCTTCCTGTAGTCACCAAATGGGAGTTCATTTCCCAGGTCACCTGCCGACGACCTTCGACCTTCGAGGGTGACCCATGGGCGGGTCGCCCAGTGACTAGCATCCGGGTCATCTCAGCAGCCAGCTCATCACAGTACTACCATAGGTTACCGCTCACCCGCCAGCAACCCGGTCATCCTGACCCCTGACCCTTCCTAGTATGTGATTTCTCATCCAGGCGTCCTCGCCAGCCCCATCGGCAGACCGAACCAGTGACCTAGTGGCAGGGGCAGCCACTTACAACTCTCCCTGCAGCTATGCTTACGGCATTTCTCATTGTCACTCACATTCTCCGTCTTGGAGGGGTGACACAATTTAACGATTTACATTGAGTAAACCAAAGCAGCTCGATTTGGGCATTTTTGGATTTTCCTAAAATATGTTTTTGGCTCGAAAAATAAAATGATGCAATTTTGGAAACTGAGACATTTTCGACTAGCTAATTCCTGCCTATGTAATTATCGCCGAGCTAATTGGTCTGCGGAGATAGTTGTTGCCTATAGCTAATTATTCTGCCGAGGTAATTGTTGCCTATAGCTAATTGTTCTGCCGAGGTAATTGTTGCCTAGCTAATCGTTGCCTAGCTCATTGTTGTCTAGCTAATTCAGCCTAGGTAATGGCATGGACTCCTGCTCCGTGTGAAGTCCACGTGGCAGACGGACAGACTGTTTTTGATTTTTTCATCTTCGTTATTCAGAAGCTTGTTTCATTTTTTAATTCTAAGCCTTGAAAGTTAACATAATTGGCAATAACTAGTAACAAATTAGTTTTAACGTATTGAAAATAAAATCCAAAAATAATCGTCCATATCACTCATCATCACCATCATCATCATTTGTAGTTGTAGTTATTGTTGTGGTATTGTTTATTCATTTGGGAGTTCCGGGTTACGTCAGGAATGACTTCCATCCTTCCCCAGCGCCATTTGAAAATTCAAACATCATCAACCTCATTAATACCACTATCAACATATTAGTAGTGCAGTTTGACATTTGACATCTACAACATTTACCTGGGACCTGCTCATTTACTGGAAAGTAATTCGAAATTTTTTGACAACTGGATCAACAAGCATTTGAAAAGTAAAGGGAGAAAACTCCTTAAAGCTACCTCATAATCGGGACTGATAAGAGGCGGGGCTTTCTCTAATAGGAAGGTGGTGGATGTTGCTGTAAACATGCTCTAGCCCTGAGCTGACCCATTCTGAGTCAAATCTTCCGACAATAAAAATAAAAAGACAATTTTTAGTTAGACAAAAAAAACTAAAAAAAAAACTAATTAATTTATTATCAAGATGATTTGAAAAAAGATACCTTTGAATAAAGTCACTTTAAAATGGTCAGTTCTTAAGAGTCACTCATGCAATAAGGTCACTCGGTAATAAGATCAATCGCATTTTGATCACAACAGTAATAAGGTCACTCGAATATATGGTCACAATGGAGCAGTAATTCTTATAAGTCTAAAAAACTCCTTTTCCAAATCAACATTTACTAGAAATTAGTTTTCACAACCCTGGGAACATATTTTCAAGAGTAATCCCAACCAATGGTTTTCCCATTGTCGAAAGGCATGAGAATACTAAAAATTAAAATAAACAAACCTAAGCTGCTTTCTTATATTCAACCGATATTAATATTAACCTATTGTTGTTGAACCTTTTCTGTTGAACCAATTGTGGTTGAACGGTTGCCATGGACCTGTTTCTAGCTGAGAGAGGTCAAAAGAGATATTACATGTGTAGGCGTTTCTGCAGTAAGCTAGTAAGCTCTGTTCGCATGTACTTTTTTTTTATTCACAGAGCGTCTCACAGGCGCCACAGTCCCTCCGAAGACGACGACGAACGGTAGTTTCTAGAAAATACTTCATATACAATGTCGCTTGTCGCGTGGTTCCTCGTGATTAAAGGTTGAAGTTTTTAAAATTTATTTTGGTTCCAGTCTGATTCGTAAATTTCTGTAATTTTTGTATGAGTTTAATTTTTTCAATACGAACTATATTTTACTTTAGAAATTGTCCAACAGAAAAATTCTCAAGTTTGGTTCAGTTGCGAGGGCCATGGAATGTGCGACAATTACTCCTTATTTTGTAATGCGACGGTGTAAACGATGACGAACATATATCCTATTCAGCAAGTAGCACAATTGAATTTTTAATCTACAATTCGAAACTCCATGTTGTCCCCCAGTTTGTGCAAGACCTCGGCTACTTCAAATTTAAGAGCTCAATGGGATAAATGGCAGAAATCGTACTACGACTGTATGAAGCAACCAGTGCCATGCAAGTTTATTTGGGTCTTAGTTTATTTGAGGTTAGTTAGTCTGCAAGTTTTCAAATAATTCTGTAAGTTAGGAACACGTTGGGTGAATTAAGTTCATTTTTTTTTCGAAAACATAATGTTGGTAGTTGCAAGCTTTTCGCTTTAAGAATAAACGCTTGGATGTTTTAAGCCAAAAGTTGGACTCATTAATATTTCCGTATAATATTGTAGTTTTCATTACACCCTAAGAGAGCAGATGTAATTTTTCTTAATCTGAGCATACGGCTTTGAATGCAGATTCAACATGACCTAAAATTAATAAGAGGGTTAGAGAATGTGAAGTGAAAGTGAAAGGAGCACAAAAAAGAGTCCAGCAAAGTCCGTCCGGTTTTGTTGAGTTTGTGCGTATTACTTTTATTGATTTTTTATATCATTCCTAGGCTCCCATGTCTCACAAGACACCACCACTTCACATTACTTTCTCCTACTTTCTCTCCTCCGCAGCAACAGCACCTCAAGACCCACTCACCAAAAACTTGAACCCGGAGGAGCCAAGAGTGCGGAGTGGAAAGAGAAAGGTGTGATTTCAGTAGAATGTGGTGCAGTCCCCAATTAGTGGAGTAAAGCATAAGGTGTTAGCAGACGTTTTATTTTGATACTTACCTAGTTGGAGTACTTCCGAGTGTTTGAAAACAAGAAACAAGATGCACGGGGTATCCGTTCACTCGGCCCTGGCCATTAAGCGCCAGCGAAAGAAGCGGACATTGAGCAGTAGTAGCAGTGGCAGGAGTAGACGGAGGGCCCCTACTGGGTCCGACTCCTCGCTTCAGTCCTATCTTGAACAAGAACCAACTACTGCAAACAAGGTACAAACATTAAAATATGCTTGAGAATGTTGAGCTAAATGGTGCAATTTGTTGGTGCTCTTCAGTTGATGGGGACAATCACAATGATGCACATTGGGATCATTTTTACATTGATTGGAGTACTCCTGGGATTGGCTACATTTCTCACCGATCAGTCACCAAGTGAAATGGCGGAACTCATAGGTAGACTGCACATAAGCTAACAAGGAGTAGGCACCTTGTGTTAAGCTCAGAAAATTCTGAATTCACTGCAAATGACTTAACAATTTCTTTGAATTTCGTTGAGCATGTTTTCAGAGATAAGGTTCAAACTTTGAAAATTTGAAAGTTTAAAATTAGATTTTTGAGTTTCAGGGTACCCCCTTCGTACTTTGCTATTTTTCATCAGCAAAGAGCTAGGGTTCGCGAGCGTCAAAATGCGTCATGTTTCAAAATTAATTTTTTCAATATTTGAATTACAACAACGGAGGAAACTGAATTCCTAACCCAAATTCCTTATTTATGAAAAAAATTAGGTACCGTGAAAAAATATTAAATTCCTGTTACATCCTGCTTAAAATTTTTCAGTTTCAATTTAAGAACTTTATTTGAAAATGTTCTCTTGAAAATTAATTCAGAGATCATAGAAAGTCATTTGTCGTGCAGAAGCAAACTTTCAGAATTTTCTGAGCTTAACACCACTCGCCTACTACCTGTAAGCCAAAAAGCGCGGATGGTCCAGAATTTTATTCCGATTTCTCATTTTTCTAAATTTACTGATATGAAACGTTATGACTTTATTCTGACACACGATTTTTTACGTTAAGGAACCGGTGTGATTTGTCTCGTGATTGGACTCTTCCTCATCGTCCTCAACAGGATCTACGCAAGTCGGGATGAGGAGGATTTGGAACACTACGTTGAGACGCGCCTAGGGCGGAACAAAGATGGTGAGAGGTACAACCCTCCGGATGCCGAGGTTGTCTAAGTGGCAAGTACTTCTTTCTAAGACACCCAGTCAGTTGGGAAGTTCACCATTCTTCATGTACTCAATCAACAAAGTTCTCCAGGAATTTTATCCACTTTCTTTCCATTCGTACAACTTAAGAAGTCTGCGAGTGTCAGTCGTAAGGCAATGTGCTCATTTCGGGTCGTCATCCTAAATGTCAATTTATATCCGCAGAAATTACGTTTTAAGGAAAGAAAGGAGCCGGAATCTCTCTTTTTGTCCACGTTGAAGTTTAACTTTAATTCATAGCTTACAAGGGAACTACACGCTTCAGCACACAAGGATTTTAATAACTTTCACTTGGAAGTATATGGGGATGAATTCTTAGTTACCTCCAGAGTAGACTACGAGTTCTTATCATGTTTTTGCCATGACAGAAATAGTGGTTTTAAACTGGTGCTTAATTTATATTAAAATTTCGGTACAAATGGAAGTTTTCGGCATAAATTTTGTTCTTTAGTCGAAACTTCGTGCATTAATTTGTAATTTGTTTCATTTAAAATTAAGTTAATTGAAATTTTGAAAACATTCTCAAAACATTTTCAAGACAAAGAAAACAAAATACAAAAACAAAACAAACACATAACAAACTCTAGCCTGTGGTTCCCTTGTGAGTAGTCTTATTAGCTTTTGTATGAAATGGTGCTAATTCTTACTGTAAAATTATTTACTAAGAACTTTGTTCTTCCTCTTCTCCTTCCTGCCTGCCTTTTGCCAACCTTGCCTGCCTCCTTGCACAACTTAATTAAGAATTGCACAATTGTAATTAAATTAATTATTTATATTTTACTTATAATTCAACTTTTATCATAATACTCGTATGCCTATGGCCTTGCACAAAAACTTTCCTCGTAAACTCGATGTCAAGAAATACAAAACAAAGATAACCTACTTAATGTTCGCGTATTGACCACACTGTTATGATTTAATCGCATGCCTCATTATAAGGTAAATATTAATTTAATAGTTTAGAGAGCAGTCAAGAATTATACAAAAAGAAAGAAGAAAAAAGAGAAGACCGATTGGGATGTTGAGCTGCACGTATGATACAGATCAACTTTCAAAATGTCCGGTGAAGGAATTTACGGTGGAAACATTCAGAAGGTTTGAAAATCAAGCAGTACTCAAATTCCGAGTTGAAAAAGTCCATTTGGTTCTTTGATTCTTAAGTTACATTTGGTGCTTTACTGGTCGGCTTTGTTCCTCAATTCAGAAAATGAGATTTCTAAATTAATGTTTAACTCCTATTATTAAAATATTATGTTTTTATTAACTTAATACACTTAAAATTATAAAACTAACTCAATCACCATTCAATTCAACTGATGGGAACAAGAAACGGAGAACCTAATGTTGTTTGATTCTTTCTTTTTCTGATACAAACGTTCTATTTAACCAAACTATTACAAATAAATTAATTAGTATTCTACTTCAATTCAAGATGAACGTTGAATTCATTTAATACGTTTACTGCAAGCATGAAATGGAGCTTTATGAATAAACCTGCTGACGGAAGGTAAAATTTACGCTGACCACTATCAACTTTATTCACTCAAATAGTTTGAATGGCTCGGATTAAGTCGTTCAATTTGGTTTTATAGGCCCAAGTACCTTGTTGTAAATGCTGACGAGGGGGAGCCGGGTACGTACAAGGACAGAGAAATCATGCGACACAACCCGCAACAGAAGCTGCTGTTGAAGGATGTTTAGTTGCTGGACGGGAGATGGGAGACCGAGCTGCCTACAATTACATCCGGGGAGAATTTTACAATGATGCTTCCAATATGCAAGTGACAATTAACGAGGTAAATTGAACATATTATTTTCAATTGATTACCTAGCTGCTAAAAAAATTAACAAATGCTCCTAGAACGGAATCGTCGACGGGCTCCCCACGAGCATTGCAATTCATTTTCTGTTCAAACAAACAGTCCATTATGGATTAGAGATCTTATTAATTGAAAATTACTTTGTAACAAAGGTTAATTAATTTTTTGTAGGCTGACAACTTATTAGTTTGTGACATGTTGGCTGCTCCCTTGGAATGAGGCTCAAACGGGAGTGACTTGCATTTGGCGATGAGAATTTAGAGGAGTTCATCTTTGTTGTGAAGTACAGTGGCCGAGAGCCGCCACCATGCCCATCAATGCTCAATCACACAGCTTTTGATAACTTCTAGTCCAACTACGTTTGAATTTGAAACTCAAATGTAAATAACAATACATGTGGAAACAAAAACCAAAGCAAAACACAAATGAGAATACAAAGTAAAGTGCAAATGAAAATACTTTTCACTTTACTCAAATCGGCTGGGTGCTTTAACCCAGAAACTCCATTTAGTGGCCGAGCTCCGCCACCCCCAACGCGCAAATGCGTCAAACAACCCCAAATACACAACTAACCATCAAATTCAAATTCAAAAACTTGTTTTACTTTTTAATTTTGATTGTTCAATTCAAGATCTTAGTTTTAATCCTTAAACATCAACTCACTTTCCCAGAATAATTTAGTAAATTAAAGAATATGGAGGAGTGGAAGGATGACACCTGCTTGAAGCAGCGATTGTTGGAATTAGTGTGCAATGGATACCAGCAAAAGGAGATACTGCAGTTCATTACACAAGAATTCCAACAGTTTACTTGGAGGTATTGAATTGAATGTTAATTAAACGCACTAATTTTAATAAAGTGATTTCCATTCAAAGTGAACTAACCAAGGGCTATTTCTTTTCAGTTTAAGGACATTACAGAGGCGATTATCGTTCTTCCAGATTAAATGCCATGATAAATCTTTACTTCCAGAGGAACTGTTGCGGATTGTTAAGGTAGTAACAAACAAGTTCGAATTTTTAAAGATGACTGCTACATCATCATCAGCGGGTTGATTTATAGGTTGAACTAAAAGGGACGGCTGGCTTACTTGGATATCGTTCTATGCATCGCAGAATCCGTAATCAACAAGGAATGAGAGTAACTAGGTAAAGTAAAGTTAATTATTTTACTATCCGTACTAATTTCAAAATTAAAAAATTTAACAATTGTGAAATTTCATTTCAGAGACGATGTCTACCTTGCAATGAATCTACTTGCGCCCGAGGGCCTGATGGAACGACGCCTGACAAATCATCGAAAAAAATTTAAACGACGAACCTACACGTCGAAGGTAGTTTCCGGGAGTGTCAGACTATAGAATCAATAAATACAATTGGTGGCTTTTTTTAGGGTGCAAACTGGACCTGGTCAATTGATGGACATGACAAATTAAGTGGCCATCTCAAGTCGGAATTCCCTTTAGAAATACATGGAGGAATTGATACCTTTTCTAGAAAAGTTCTTTGGCTAGTCGTGTGGCCGTCAAACTGCAACCCTATTTTACCCGCCAGACTAACTTGAACGCCATAATTGACCCATGGATGTAAGTTAATCGTTTATCAGATATCCTTAATCAATGTAGGCCAATTAGCTAACTCAAAATAAAATTTCAGATCTGCCAAGACGAACAAGGACAGATAGAGGTAGTGAGAACGTTATGGTGGCTGCCATGCAAAACTTCCTTACCGAAGCGGCAACCAACACGTCGAATCACATCTTCGGTTCTTCCGTTACCAATCAAGTAATCGAACAATGGTGGAAGGGGTTCCGAGAGCGACACGGAGACTACATTAAAAACATTATCCATGAACTCGTTCAGACAGGATGTTACGACGAAACGAATTCTACTTGCAGGTACTATTAAATCATCTGTATTCTTGTCTTGTGCTTGAATTTGGTGACTTTTACCCCAGGGTTGTAATAGCGGCCGTGTTCATTCCACTCCTTCAACCCGAATTAGACAACTTTAAAGAGAACTGGAACACTCATAGAATTAGGAAGCAGAACATCTACAGACCTTGTGGAGTACCTAATTTTTTGTACCAGTTTCCGGATCAAAACGGTATATAATTCTATCACACAGTGTCATGTCTAGGATCAAATAATAAGCCGCTTTATTTTCATAGGTGGAGAACAGTGTGGAATCTTACCTGAGATATCAAAAATGGAACACTTAGAATCCGAATTAACATCATTAAAGTACATGCGTTTCATCAGCAGTGATCTACAGGGCGAAATTAATGAGATTTTGAGGGGATTTGGCATGAACAGGATAACTACAGCAAATGCTAAAGATGTTTACATTGTACTTCTCAATCATTTTATTCGACGAGATATAGATTTTGAGTATTCCTGAATAAATGTTAACTCAGCTTAGTGCTTGACGTTTGAAATGGTGACAAGCCTACGATTTGACAGTACATGTTACACTTGTGGTGTAATTGAAAGTTTTCAATGGAATCGGCTCCCATGTTTCCAAATCCAAAGTTGCTGTAAATATGGTAACCCAATTACAAACGAGTGCACATCTTCTCTAATTAAGTTTTTGACTTACAGCGTATGGTCTGCAGCGTCGTATCGGCGGGAAGTAGCCAACTCGGGGTCAGTGAGTGTGAATCCGGAGCCTAAATAATAAACAAGAATTAATTTAAGTTGTTTTTTCCGTTAGGATAACAGAAATGCGGCTGCCTAATAAATCATTGTAAATCACCTTGTAAGTCCGTGAGTAAGATTGCGCCTTTTGAGTAATTCAGGCTATAGTGTGCGAGACTAGCAGCTTTGAGTCCAAACTCGTCATTGGTTAGGATGTCGTCCATGGTGTTGTTCATGTATTTTACAAAATTCCCATTAATCAATTGACATTACAGCGTCTCTCGTTTCCAAATAGTAGGACATGACAAAGCTGTAAAAATTGCAAGGAACTATAAAAGAAGAAATTACTGCTTAGAGCTTGCAAATTACCGCAACGGGTCACCGTAGGCAGGAGTCACAGATAACTCAAGGGCTTTCGCCAGTCCCTTGGCAACCATCTGACATTGCACTGCCTAGAAATAAATTAAGATGTGGAGTTTTTCGTTTAGAATATAAATATTATACTGACAATTTTTACAGGTTTTGTTAAGTCATCAATTGCCGCAGCCGGGGTAGCAGCTCCAAGTTCGGTTTGACGACCTTCCATTGCTTGCTGGTTCCAAAATTTGAGGACATGCTCAGTAACAGGAAGCTCGCCATAATTCATGATGCGAACATCAAAAGCATCACGGAAAGATCCTGATGAAATCAGCTGCCCCTTGACGAATTTTATTTCAAATCCCGGCATCCATGCCCACCCGGCGCCATTTCGAACAAATCGCTTAACGATACCGGTGTCAACTAAGAGAAAAATTGAGAATATTGAGGAGGTTGAGTAATTTAGCTACGAATCACCTGATATCGTTACCAGTACACTCTGTCTGGACCACTCGTGCAGCCAACATAATTGCACTTGGGGTGACTAAAGTTAATAAATTAAGAGTTAAATTAATCGAAAATCAAGGCACGATTAGGAATTGGATCATTTCACAAGAATTACGTCTTACTTTTTGGAAATACCGATTTCGGCACCTGAGGTCCTTTGAAAGGCGACTTCGCAGGTGCTGTGAATTGAAAATAAAAAAGAACCTTTAGAAGTGTTGGAAGTGCGAGTGCCCTTGTGTATTACCTGGCGTTGTAGACGCTGGAAGGAATTGTCGGTATATCACTGCCAAAACCAAACGGAGCGGGTTCCTAATATATAATCAAGAGAATTCAGTTAATAATAATTTAGATTAGGAAATAAGTTATTTATCTACAATTTATTGAAGCTTCTCACCGTCTTCTTATCAAAAAGCACGAAGAGGTCTTTCTTGTTGTCCAACTGAGCGGTGTTACGGACTATTGGACCAGTCAGACCTGTAATAATCTTCAAATCGTAAGCGGCTTGTGTGTATCCGAACTTGGTCCCATAGTAATCCCAAATCTTCTTGCTCACCGTTTCAAATTCTAGGCATGCCATTATCTCAACCTAAGAAGTACATGCACAGGATTAATTTTGTATAATTCAACTAATTTCTAATCAACAGTCACTTCTTTTACACATTGTTTATCCTCCAATGTAGTATAGCGATTCTTCTTCGCATCGTGTTCAACCAAGCGCGTAGTGATGAAATTCTGTAATAAAGAGTAAATTATGAGTTACATTTTAATATTAAATCTGGTTGGAATAAGATGCATGTGTCTTACAACTTGCTTAGGCTTCACTGGAATAGGCTTTGTCGAATTCAGTCTTTCCTTTAATGCCTTACCAGCATTTTCCCGATATACAGCCCATTCTGAAATTAATAACACTAATCAATATTCCACAATCATAAGAAACGGTACTTTCGTAGTTACCTACTTTTAGCATGATTGACTTCGGGAGGACTCGCAGAACCGTCAGCTTCCTTTCGCTTTTCAGACATTGTGCTTATAATTAACACTTT
>JAQIYD010000167.1:0-11241 GCA_034699565.1 Anurida granulata
GACAATGAGTTATCATGATGCATTTCATTGCAAACAGCAACTTTTGCTGAAATCTGACAAAAATTGTTGTAGATTGTGCTTTTCCAAAGCACGGCTGCCAGTATTTGGCAGAGCTTAAACTGTTCGACATAAGAAATGGAATTGTATACGGCGACAGAGAAATTGAGGATGTTAAAAGCCTACATGATAAGTTTATAGACGCTCCTTTCATGGCAACACTCCACCTTGGTAATCGACCAAGTTACTACTATTTCTATTTTAAGAACCGGATGCGTATGTCTCATTTAAGAAAACGTAGTCAATGATTTTAGAAATAATTAAAAAACCAAAAATGAGTTAAACATTAATTAATAAATTCAAATAAATGCAGGAGGAGTAAACAGTTAAAAGGGAAACATCAATCATCTTCTCACTAAAACTAATTGCCAACTTTTTGTTAAACACTCAGCCACATAATTTTTCATTTTGTCAACATTCCCTTAATAAAATCTTTATTATTTATTATTATTGTTACTTTTTTTTGTTTCTATACAAAATCGTTGCTAACTCATCAAAAGAGTGATAATTTGAGCGTAAAAAGTGAGCGAGTGAAAAAAGGTGAAAAATTAGCCGACAGCTGCGCCAAAAAAAGAGCGTACAAGTCTGGGTATTCTGATCCGCCTACTGGTAATAACTGCGCTTTGCCGCTTTCATGGCCTCATTAAACGCCAGATTATCCCAGAAAATTAAAAAAACCAAAAGAAATAAGAACCACGACCAGAATAATTTGTAGAGAAGAGGGCCACCGCCGCCGCCACCGCTTCTAAAAAAGAAACTCCCTAACCCTACTGTTTGCTCCAGAGATTACGTACTACTAGACAAGATATTGCGAATGTGGGTCTTGTAAACGAACGTCCAGTATCATCTTGCGAATAAAAAATTACCTTACGCGCCCCAGTTACAGTTCAGTTGATTTATCTAAAAATTGAGGTCCTGTGGATTCATTACGTGATGAAGTATTGAGAGTATCTTCGTCTTCCCGTCAGTATCCTTTAGACAATGGAAAACCGTCGAGAATGGCCCACTTTCTTCTTCCGAGAATGATAATGACGGGCTCATTAAATACAAGTACTCAGGCTATGAGATGGGACTGACTTCCGTAATTTGCTGTTCTTTCCGTCAGAAGTCTTGGAAATGGGCTCGAAACTTAATTTTCTTGGATTTCCTAATGCAATCAATGCCGAACCAACACAAATTCCTAAACCAAAAAGATTCATGGTAAATTCAAATTTGGAGAAAAGACGAGCAGACCAGAAAGTGGAAAATAAAGAACCAGAATTGTTAAACTTACCAGATTGGCCAGGGGGAGCAAAGGCCTTCCCCCCTGTTGGTAATGAGACAAGACAACTGAGGACTGCAGCTCTATTTCCATGACAAGGCTCAAGAGCAATTGGTCCGGGACATTCCTGAAACACATTAATTCCATCCCATTTAGTACATTTCCCATTGTTCCCTTTTTCCAGGAAGACCATGGGAAGAGATATGAGAAGGAAGATTCTACTTGGAACAAGACCACTTCTCACACCCCAAAAATCTTTTTTTCAAAAGAGAATCTCTCGTCTAAAAGAGTCATGCATGGGGGGAGACAACCACGACGACCACCACCGCCGCGGCGGTTCCCTTCTCTTCCACTTTTGTAGATGAGGGAAGAGAGTTATGATTCCTCCTCCGCCATTTTCTCTCCAACCACCCATTGTAAATCACACTTTGTCACCCTCAGATTTATTCTCCTTTCTCCATAGACCAAATCTCCGAGAAGATGCACTGCTGACTTTCTTTTTTCTTCAGAAAAAACTTTTACTTTTCATTTCAATCCTTTCTGACGGGCCGGGGTTAACGAAGAGCAAAACTTTGAGGAGGGCCTCTTTGAAACTTACACTCTCCTTGGAGGAGCTTAGGAAACCGTGGAAGTTCCTTAAAAAATTCCAAGTAAAGAGCAACGATGGCAGTGGATAATATGGATTAGGAAACGATTCTTACGGAACGGGACGGGTGCGCAATTTCTACGAACGACGAATTATTGTAAAACCAAAAAAAATTGTGCAATTTCTGCAATGTGCCTTGCCTGCATCTCATTTAATCGAAATGCGTATTAGTATTCATGAATTTGTCAGCACAGGTAAACGACGAGTTCAATTGATTTCTTTATACTTAACCACCCGGCATGGCATTTTAGAGAAAGAGAAAAGAAGTGTCATTTTTCTCTGTCTCTTCCAGAGATTCATCCATGCAAAATCAGGGAAGTGCAATTCATTCCAACCCGTCAAATCTCACCTAAGGATTCATAACTTAAAAAGAGAAAGGGAAAGAAGGAGAGGAGAAAGGATAAATCCTTCATAATTCTCTCTCTTTCTCCTTATGGGAAACTCTTACCTTTCTCCGTTTCCGAAGGGATGATAATCCATTGGAAGTGTTTGTGCCCCTTCCGGATTCCATATAGATTTGGGCGAAAGGTCGACTTGCCATTTGCTCCATCTCCACAAAGAGACGCTGGAAAAACAAAAGAAAAGTCCACACTCAGAACCAGTTGGTTATTAATCCAAATTCGGTCGTCTGAGCAGGATCCTTCATTAATTAAATCCCTTTGAGACAAGCGTTAAATAATACAACTCAAGATTAATATGAAAAAGACAAATAAAGTAAGTTGCTCACCTGTCTCCTTCTGTACATGTCATACTTTTGCTTGATCTTCCACAAGCAAGCCGCAATTATCAACAGGATTAGAAAGCACCTAGAAAATGAAAATGAAACCAATATAAGTCATTTATCTGAGATCCATTTATCTTCGGGAAGAGCAATTTTGTGTAGTTTGATGACCGATTCGTTAGTGTCAGCCCCAGCAAAAGTCACACCTGCTACTTGAAATAATAGGAATCATGACTCAAGCTAAGGTCATTTATTTTCTAGGAAAAAAACGTCGGCGGAGGGGCTGAGCAGGAAATCTTTTATCATTAGCAGGCTCTCCTTCTCACAAATGTGCTCATAACCTCTAAACCTTCTGAGTTTAATAGGACTAAGGTCAAAGGCTAGAGCCAACCTACGACAAAGACTCGAAAATAAATGGGACAGTCAGTGGAATTAATAAAATAAGACTTGATTAGTAAGGAAGGTCCTAAGTCACAAAGTCGAGCGTCTGTAAGAATCCACCCAAGGCGTTTGGATTTTATGAAACTTCATTCACCCAATCAATCAAGCTTATAAATTCTCAGTCTCATCTTAGAAGTTTTCCTTTACTTAGGGATTAGGAGATTACTTTCTCAGTATGATTCTTGAATGGTCCTGCTTTCCTTACACGAAATGAAAATCAGCATGAAATTATGAAAATTATGAAGATTAAGAAAAGTGAGACAAAATTGTTTGTTATTTCGTTTCAAGAAGTATGAATGATCTCGAAGTTTTAGTTCAAAGTGCAACTAACCACGTGCCTTTCTTTCAAACTGACATATGAGAGAAACGTGTTCCTAAACTTTCTCCAATTCAAAATGTAATTGGAAGAAGGAAGTGGAAAAATATTTCCGGGATTGACATTCCAGTGCATAAAGTGGGGAATGGATTTAAAACTTGTTACGAGACCTCACACTACTCCTCCCTTCCCTCATGTCAAGTCAACCGAAGAAAAGCCCAAAGACAGTAAATATCCAATCTCCTGTCAGTACGGATTTCAAAGAAAGGTGAGAAAAGGATTCACCACGGAATAAAAAATGCACCTCAGTGGCAGACAGAAGAGATGAAGATGGAAAGTGAGTAGGAGTAGACAGAACTAGTGGGGAGAAAATAGAATAGTCAGACGAGGGAAAACTACTTCATCTTGTCTATTTTAGTCAATTGTTCCGTCAGGTAAACCCCCCGCCCACTCCCTCCTCCAATTCGTCCCATCTTGGAGATGTTGTTTAAGACCATTTAACGTACGTGGAAAATGTGATGAAAAAATGAAGAAGATCCAATTTTGGTGACTGGGAGAAAGAGATTTGAATCCAGAGCGGAGGTTTGAAGTCATAGACGTAAACGTAGAGGGTCGTGTTGTCTAAACTTCCGAAATTGTACTCTGTCTTCAGAAAACGGGTTTTGTACGTGGTACAATTGTGACTTGATAATAAAACTTTCTCTCCTTGTCCTCCTGCGAATGAGAAAAAGACAAATACAATTATTTAGACTTTTTAATCTCTCTTTTCTTTCTTTGGGAAAAAAGTTATTCCTCGCACGCCTTCCTCGACAAACAAAAGATGCAGTCAAAGAATCTGAGTGAGCGAGGGAGAAGAGAAAGAGAGAAAGAAAAGAAAGACAAAAGCAAAAGTAAAACTTACCAGTTCTAACCGTAATATTTATTTTTGCGGAAATTGAGCAGGTGATTTGGAAGTCAGTGTCGATGTCTGGCTTGGTCGGAGAATTTTTAAAATTAATTTGTCTCAGGTGGAGATCCTCCTTCTTGGACAAGTTAAATGTAAATTGATAGTCTATTTGCAGATCATCTGTGCATAAAACAATATAAATTGTAGTTAATTTTTTATTCAATTCAGTTTAAGGGGTTAACTTACAAAAGCAGGATCCCCCATTGGTCGGATCCCCAGCGTAGTTGCTTTGAGTATCACAGTGCTGACAATGCTCACCCGAAATACCCTTCGTCGTGCAATAACACCGACCTGTAATGATGACACACAAAACGTACTAAATGGCAGTCTAACCGCAATGACGGGGTTAGTAGCACCAAACAACAATTAATTCATTAATAAACTATTAGAAATTAGACTTGACTTACCCGTTTCGCGGTTGCAAGTATCCGCATTATTATTGCACTCACATGCTGAAAGGAGAAAAGTGGAATGTGTTAAAGAACGACAGTTGGGATTTGGCTTGGGGTGTAAAATTAACGATGAAATAATTCTTTCACTTACGTTTGCAAGAACCACCATTGACGGCATTCCCAAAGTAGCCGGGAATACAGGATTCGCACGACTCCCCCTCAGTGAACCCTTCACAACGAATACATTTGTCTTCTTCATCACAGGAACTATGTCCGTTACACTGACAGGCTGAAAGAGAAACAATCCATTGCAAATGTGATTTCAATTGCCGGTTTCCGTTAAATAAAGATGAAGTTCTCTTTAACTCACCGGGACAGGATGTAAAGTTCCAGTGTTTTGATGGGCAGACTTTTCTATCCACAAATGCTCCACTGGCGTTGAAATGAAGCGGACCCCGACTAGACCCTTCATAGCAGTAACCGAGCCCTGTCTCAGTCCCACTGTCACACCAACCACACGAAGGCAAAGACAAGCAAGTATCACAGGATGCCACTTCCAAACACTCTGTAGGAATATAAAGTAATTCAATGTTGTTAATTGATGAGGTCAAGTCGAACAAAGGCGTTTGGATCTGATCATATTTTACTTACGTGAAGAGGAATTGGTTAGGCGTGGGTCTGTGGAGCTGCATAGACTCGGGCTCTGTGCCCATGCCATGCATTGACCATAAGGGAAAGAAACGACGTATGCATTTTTGTCTACACAAGTGCTAAGATTATTGCACCAAATGCAGCTACTGGAAGTACAGTTGAAGCAAGAAGTATGATCCGCACAACTCCTCTCGCAAATAACAGGATCCAGTTCAGTCCCATTTCCTGTACAATTATAAACTTACGATGTATTAAAATACGTTAAAAATTGTAAGTAAGAATTAACTTACGTAGAGCTGGAACATCCCTAACGCACTGGATTTCCTTCTCTTTGCTCCAGATACAATTTGGCTCCGATGAGCAGAGGAGGCAGTTGTGGGAGTACGGGGCACAGGCAGTAGACTCCTCTGTAACGCATTGCTCCAATGTGATGACAACCTGTAGTAATAATAATGCAACCGATCAATTACGTAAAGTGCTCGCGGTGATCGTTATTGTTCGAAACACAAATATTTTTCAACCGATCGCGATCATCCCGTAAAAAGATTCTTTTACGAGTTGATAATTTTATCGGTTAAAAAAAGACAATTCTGAGTACTTACTTTTTGTTTCCTCTCCTTGCATTTCCCATCCGCGTACTGACATTGTCCACCGCACCAAACACAGTCATAGGAATTCTGAACACAAGCTGAGCAACTGGTGAGGCCCTCACAGGAAGAATGTCCAATCTCTCGTGGGGATGTGTCGCCAAGGCACTTAATTTTCGTACTTTGAGCTTCCTCGCACCGACTCAACGTCTCATTCCAGTCACATTTATGGCCGAGGAGTCTGCTTGACGAGCATTTATCGAATGATAGGACAGAACAAGTTGGTGGAGTGAATCGGATCAAATCATTCAGAATGACTCCATTGAATCCTCCCCAGGTATAGATTGAGTCGCCATAGACAACGGAGGAGTGTCCGTAATGTGCCAATTCGGTGGGAAGACTTTTTGGGGGTTCAAGGGTTGTCCAGGAATTGCATCGAACGTCATAGACAAGAATACTGCTAGTGAAACACTTTGAGCCGAGACTATAAGCCGTGTCATTGTGACCGTTTCCTCCAAATATCATCAACATGTCCGCAAACATCACCGCAGAGTGAAGAAATCTTGCTTCTGGGCCGGACTCCAAGGAGTGCCTGGAATGAATGAATAAATAAATGTGATGAAGTTAGTGAAGCCAATTTCTAATAAATAAGTAGTTGTATGATAACTTACCAAAAGCGAGCGATTGGATCATATGCGTGGATACTGCTTGCTAGAGCTGTGTCACCCAGGCGGTAACCTCCAAAGACGTAAATCCTTTGTGAGGAAGGATCCCAAGTTCCTGTATGTCCATAACTCCCTGTGACGGGATAGCCCTTCGTTTCTATTATGTTCCACACTGGTCCACCTAAAACCGAAATAAAACATTTTATTGCAACAAATTGTTTGGCGATTACTTTAAACCGTAAGCGAAGGAAACTGATTTAAATCGCTCACGTCGTGGCAATGGTTGGTTATTTGCTTTTGGCTTACCGAAGTGAAATTCTTGGACCAAATTCGCATAGCCGTAGTATGGAGAATGACCAAGTAGTACAACCATTTTGCTTTTGCTGTGACGCGTCCTGTTTGCTTTGTCATGAACCACAACCGCGGCATGTCCCGCAACTTGGATTGGACCTGTATTAAAATGTCCATAATTAATTGAAAGTTTTCTTCCTCTGCAAATCGTCGTTTTCAATAGGACAAACATACCGCAGATAGATCGCCTGCAACCTCCGTTCTCGCGACTGAAACTAACTTCCGACCAATGCCGTGTTATTAGATCCAGAGACCATACAACGTTGGAAACATATCGAGTCCCATGCCTCCCGTCATGTACGCCGCCGTATAGGAAGATTTTGTTCTAAAATACAATATTAATAGCATTAAAGCTTCCATTTTCGTCTGCTAATTGAGTGATTCAAATTAGTTCAAATAATAAATACATGAAATGAATCTAACGGTACTTACATCGTAGACCACGCTCGAGTGTCCGTATAACAAATTCAGGTTACCCTTTGTCTGGACCTTCTCCCATGTTTTTTCTGTACATAAACGCATTGGAATTTAGAATCATAAATTAAGATTTTGAATACCATAAAATGATCCTTTAGTGGAGTTAAATTCAGACTCAAGTGTCGCTTACGTTTAAAATCGTATCGGTAGACGGGAGGTTTCTTCAAGTCAAGATTCAAATTAGTTCCGCCGATGATCCATAGGGAGTGATTATGAACAACGGCAGAATGGGAAGCAAGGCCTTTGAGTTGGGGTGACTTTGAAGAGAGGACTTCCCAGTAGCCATCTTCCGAGTCAATTCGTTGACTGCAGTCGTGGCCTCTGAATCCATCGAAGCACTGACATTTCTGTACCTCCATATCACAACTACCTTGGGAACTACAATCATTCGGACACTTCTCAATATTGCAAGCCGGTCCCGCCCATTTGGCATCACAGGTACAGCGTCCTTCGAGACAAATCCCGTGCCCAGAACAAATTAGGTCGGAATTCCCACTTGGACAAGATTGAGTTCTAAAATCAAAAAACAAAAAAATTATTAGACTTTTGGGTCGAATAAATTGAGAGTAAGAGAAGTTAGCGAGACATTTTATTACCGGTAAGTGATGTTGAACCCAGTGAGATTATATGCAACGTCCGTGTAAAAATGCAAGAGAGCATATCCCGATTTTGCAACAATTACAGGCCTCTGTAATACTTTGTAATTATCCTGGACTAGAAGACCACTGGAAAGAAAACAAAAATACACAAAAGTTACTGACTTAGTTGAGTTGATTCGAATAAAGGTCAATGGCTTTGAGCCTACATATTACGATAAAACTTGGGTATACTTTTTAATAGAGAAAGACAAAATAAGGAGAATAACAAAGATCGCTGCCATTACACAGAGAAAACTAAAATGATTGATTATCGTTCAAAAAACAAAGTTTCAAGAACCCAACAAATTAAACAAGATAAGATTTGCCGTCATCTGATTCTGGAGGTTGTTACAATGTTGAAATTGTTAAGTAAATCGTTAAATGCGGAATGAAATATAATTGGGCTCTTAATTATTAAGGATTTGCTTGGGGGACTAATGTATGGTGTTGAAATATATTCATGGTTTTAGCAATAAAGGGGACGCGACGAGCAATTACTCCTATTAAAAATGTCATTCAAGCCCTTGAGTGGCATAATCTGCACATTTGCATACGAGAACATAGTATGCCAATTTATAAAGTATCGAACAGATTTCCAATTTACAGAAATACTGCGGTACAATTCACGATCATCAATCGGAGTATGTTACTCGGCATAATCCTGTGGCATGGGGGCAACTCACAACTCGTGATTTCTACCCCCAAAATTTGGAATCCAAATCTCTGCGCTCAAGTTTACCTTAATAATTAGAGAAAGTTAAGAAAATTTTTACCTAAATACACTTAGGAGAGGTGCATAGACGCTGTCACCGTCGAAGATGTAGAGATGATCCCAACCACACTCCGTGGCAAATTCTTCAATATGGAGAGAGATGGGAGAGGAGACGGTCGTTCCATTTCCAAACCTTTTATTGGAATCAATCAACCACGTACACCTATAGACGAAAAAGACAAAAGATGAGGCAAGTCCTAATAAAACCATCTCATCAGTAGTGGAATATCGCAAAGTGTAACTCTGGACACGACTTACTTCATGTTACTGGTGTAATTTCCATATCCATCGATTATCCACCCTCCTTCATCAGATAGCCTGTACAAAGTAGCACAATATTGACATTCATAATTCACTACTTCCAAACAAAGCGTATTCGGAGTCTCACCTGACTTTCCCAGAGCAGTGCTCACAAAACCTTCCGGACCAACCAACATTGCAGCGACAAGTCCCATTGACACAGTGTCCGTTCCCGAAACAAGACGGAATCTCGGCCCCGCCGAAGTGATCCGATGGAGGCCCTCTACAATTGCTCAATGGTTGACTGGGACTCGTAGTAGTAATACTAGAATTGTTGCTTGGATTGCTGTTCACATGTTCAGTCCCTTCGATTGCCGTAAGAAGTGAGAGATGAATGATGATGAGGAAACAATTTAGAAATACTATTTGAAGACGCCTTAGTGGTAAAGACTGATGGAGGAGCTTCTGGTCCTGGCCTAACACCCTTCGTACTTCCCATTTCCATTTTCTCCTGTACTTGGATTTGAAGAGGAATAAAAACTTTTGGAGGAATCTTAGTGAGATCCCATTTTCTTCCATTCCGCCGGGGCAGATGCCCTCCTGATGGAAGACTTGTCCAAGGTCAACACTGGAAACGAACAAAACAAACTTCCGCATTAGAAAGCGTAGATGCGGTTTAGTCTGGTTTGAATTATGAAGTCTTGGAGTGGAATTAACTTACATGAATCCTGACGTCAGGGGTCACGGAAGAGTTAGATTTGTCTTTACCGGATCCATCACTCTATCATCTCCATCCCCCACTATTCATAACTGATGAAGGCGAAAATAGATATTTACGCAGGTTCTGTGCGAGGTGAGCAAATCACAACAAATAAGTTATGAGTACAGTGTCCAGTACTAAAAAAAGTAGTAAGCCCTGAAAATTAAAAAGAAATGATTAAAGTAAGGTAAATAATGGAGAATCCGCTTTAGTCTTTACTTGGAAAGAAAGGAGTTGCTCTCAGATAAGATAAACAAAATGTGTCCAATTTCGACCATCAACTCTGACATTAACTTGGTGAGTAAATTAGTGTGGTCGGGTTCATTGTGAATGAGGATTAATGTTAAATTACCGTTATGAGGAGTAGGATTTAACTACGAATTACGTAAAGTGCTTACCCTGGTGTCGTGCAGTTGATGTTTTGATAAAAGAGCTGTAAACAGATGATCCAAAAAGAGAACGGGGATTTGCAGTAAGAGATCCGTGGGTTGTGTTGTTGTTGAATCACTTCCTAGTTTCTTCTCGCAAATTTCCGAGCCATAATCTGTGCAAAATCCTTTTGGTGTTGTTTGGTGGGAGGGGATAAAGGACTTTGTAATAATGCAGAAGAAACTGCCTCCTATCCTTTTAAAATGATCTTCTCTCTCTCTCGTTTCAATTCTTTCGTTAATTGGATCTTTTTATGATTAGTGGGAGATGGGAAGATGAAGAGAGGAGAGAGAGAGGAGGCGGAGACTCATCCACTCCCACAACAAATACACAGCGGTGGGCATCAAACAAATCCCGACAACAAAGGTCATCGGTCACTTATCCAACTAATCAAACTCTCCACTAACCACACTTCTCAATCAATAATTAATTTTTACCCTAATTCCTCATTTCACATTCGGGTTAATCAACTTCCGAAATTGAGTGGAGCAGAAATAATGGAAGAGCACCCCAGTTTGTTTGTTTTTCTTTGGTTTTTACAGATTTTTATTAATTTCATCAAGTTTTATTTTATTTCTATTGTTAAATGCTATTCCATTGTTTAAGATTAAATTTTTAAAAGAATTTACCATTCTAATTCTAATTCATTCATAATTTGGGGGACGAGCCGGAAATGTGCAGCTCTGCGGCGCCATCAGGTGGACAGACCTGTCAACGACTCAAGCCGCCATTCTACTCTGATCGTGCCCTAGTGATCGTACCCTACTCAAATAAGAAGCATAAATTAAGACCTCTTTTTCTGCCTTATTTACATAAAACCAAGGATTGCCAATTCAATGCAGTAGTAGTGCAACGGTTATTTACAAAAATGAAAAAAATGGCCCTTGAAGG
>JAQIYD010000168.1:0-11225 GCA_034699565.1 Anurida granulata
TTTTCTGGAGAGTAAGGTAGAAGCCTAAGCTACAACCCTGCCAAATATGGACAACGTCCGAGTCCGTGCTGTACAAGAAAAAAATTTTTTTGTCCGAGCGTTCCGCTGAAAATTTTTTTGAATGGTTCAAGTCCTGCCAATCGCCAAGTTTTCCTGGGTCGTCTCTAATTTTTTCTGGAGAGTAAGGTAGAAGCCGAAGCTAATATTCTTGTGAAAAGTGACTGGTAAACGTAAAGTGAATTTTCATTCGTGTTAAGTTTTACCTGGCTGTAAATATTCTTGTGAAAATTCACTGGTAAACATAAAGTGAATTTTTCACTCGTAATAATAGAGGGGACATTGAATACTTTACTGAAAATTCACTGGTGAATGTAATGTGAATTTTCACTCGTAGTAATTAAACCTGCCTGTAAATATCCTTGTAAAATTCACTGGTGTTTCACTAGTAATAATAGAGGAGAAATTGTGAATAATTTAGTGAAAATTCACTGGTGAATGTAAAGTGAATTTTTTACTCGTACTAATTAAACCTGGCTGTAAATATCCTTGTGAAAATTCACTGGTGTTTCACTAGTAATAAAAGAGGAGACATTGTGAATACTTTACTGAAAATTCACTGGTGAACGTAAAGTGAATTTGCACTCGTACTAATTAAAGCTGGCTATAAATATTCTTGTGAAAATTCACTGGTAAACATAAAGTGAATTTTTCACTCGTAATAATAGTGGAGACATTGTGAATACTTTACTGAAAATTCACTGGTGAATGTAATGTGAATTTTCCACTAGTAATAAAAGAGGAGAAATTGTGAATAATTTACTTACAATTCACTGGTGAATGTAAAGTGAGTTTGCGCTCGTACTAATTGAACCTGCCTGTAAATATTCTTGTGAAAATTCACTGGTAAACATAAAGTGAATTTTTGACTCGTAATAATAGTGGAGACATTGTGAATACTTTACTGAAAATTCACTGGTGAATGTAATGTGAATTTTCAGTCGTACTAATTAAACCTGGCTGTAAATATCCTTGTGAAAATTCACTGGTGTTTCACTAGTAATAATAGAGGAGAAATTGTGAATACTTTAGTGAAAATTCACTGGTGAACGTAAAGTGAATTTTCCACTAGTAATAAAAGAGGAGAAATTGTGAATAATTTACTTAAAATTCACTGGTGAATGTAAAGTGAGTTTGCGCTCGTACTAATTGAACCTGCCTGTAAATATTCTTGTGAGAATTCACTGGTGAACGTAAAGTGAATTTTCAGTTGTATTAATAATGATGAAATTGTTAATATCTCAGTAAAAATTAACCAGTGAAGGCAAAATGATTTTTTCACAACGAATACTAAAAAAGCATTTGTGAACACTTCAGTGAAAATTAACTGGTGAATGTAAAGTGAATTTTTACTCGTACGAATTAAAACTGCCTGTGAATATTGTGAAAATTCACCAGTGAATGAAAAGTGAATTTTTCACTCTCATCATATATGCGGTTGTAAATATTATTGTGATAATTTCAGCCAGAATACCATCATAGGCATTGTTTTGGTTAGTTGCTTTCATTGATAACATGTAAAAATACAATGCTAGGTAAGAAATTATACTTTATTTATTCTATGCTTGAATAATAAACTAGGAAACTCAATTATTAAGATGCCCAACTATGATTTGTTCTTTTATTGATTGTCAGTTACAGAAAAGCTTTTAGTTGGAAAGTTACGGCCGAGAGCAACTGACGTCGGTTTTTTTTATTGAAATTGCGAATTCAATTAAGGGATTGAAATTGAAGAAGTTATTCAAACCTAATTCCACTACTAACATGGTAAGTCGTCCTGTTTTGAGCTTCAAATTAGCTTTAGGTGAAAGTATAAAAGGAAATTGCATTAGTTAATGAGTGATTTTGTTCATTTCCAGGGTTTAAAACGTAAACATGTTGAAGTTCAACAAAGTAGTGATGACTCGGAGGATTCGGCAGGGGAGAGTCAAAACGGGAGGCATCCGAAAACTTCGTCAGAATTGCCAATCAAGCACTCATCATCCGTATTGTCGATTCTAACTATAAACAACATTTTGGTGGAATTTGACAAGATTAAAGTTCCAAGTGGCAAAGTGACCTTCGATAGGAAAGCATGCCTGTTGGCATTGTTGGACTTCTGCGATTTAGTGGAGCCCTCAAATTGGAATTTGCTGTTGCTAGAAAATGAAGAAAAGGAACATCGTGAAAAAGGTTTTGATTCATTCTTCAAGTGCTATATGGAACAGCTCCCAAGTGGAACAAGTATGATAACCGGAGGGAAAGTTGCGACTGCGAAACGCCAAGTGAAGGATTATTTCCATCAACGCAGTAGGGGGCTTGCTAAAACAAGCTTTTCCAACATCATTTCCGCCTTCATTGTCAAACTTTATGGTAAGTACCCGTTAATAGCATGTCTAAAATAATTCTGTTGAATAGATGACATTTCGGATACTCTGTTGTTGCCTACGAAACTACATTTAACCATAAAACGTTTTTATTTCAATTCTACAGCTACAGTCGTTTCGGGAAAGATTTCGGCCGGCCGCCGCTTGAAAGTCTTAGGGAAGGAGATCGTTATGGGATACAAGGATCATGTTAATTGGAGTAAGCAGCCGACGTGGGTTAAAAAATTGGCTTTAGCACAGTCAATCCTGGAATTGAAGAATTTTCCTCATGCTCTGGACGAAGCCACAGAGTCAAGGGAATTGCTCAAGATAAACGGTTAGTTTAGTTTCGGAAGCTAATAGAGTCCATTATTTATAATCAATTATGAACTGTTATTTATTATCAATTTTAGACCCCACTGACACTGAAGACAATGATTGTGATGAGGAGACTACCAGACCGACTATAAAGTTGAAGAGAACTGGCTCAATCCATGGGACTGTGACTTTTGCTGACATTGATGATCAGATTACGGCCAAAATCGATGAACTTGAGGAGCTTAGTCGGGACGAAGAAAGGTTGACAACTGAACTTGCTGCTATTCAAGAAAAGAAGACCAAGAAAGTTACAGAAGTAACCAGCTTAAAGAATCAGAAGCGGATTGATGTTGAAAACAACCGTGTAGCAGAAAACATGAGGATCATTTACCCAGATGAGTCCGAGTTTGTGCACCTTTCACAAACGGCCCTGTTGAGCATCCAATATGCTACGAGTATCTGGGATCGCTCAATTACTTTTGCTGCTCACATGGGCAATCTACTGAACGCTACAATTCCGGAGCCCGAAAATTTTGTCACGGTGGTACAAGAGGAAGTTATTGTGGAAACCACACCAGCAATTCCAACTGGCGCCGAAACGCCACAAAATGCTCAAGTCTCCCCGGAAGTACCAGCTATCCCACCAGTCGTGAATCAACCAAAACGTGGAAAGGGACAAAAGACTCAAATAACGGTAATTACTAATTAACAATAACTGTTATAACCTAACCTAACAACAGAACCAAAATTAAGGTATACTCTTTTTTTGTTTAGGTCACAGAGATCAAGGGAAATTCCGCTACACCCAAATTAACAGCCGAGCAAGGAGGATCTAATACAAAATTTATGGATGCCTATCAAGCTGCTAAGCTCAAGCGTAAGGCTGAGACACCTAGATTCTCAGTGTCTAGTGAAGAGGATTCAGATGGTGACAAAGAAGAAGTAGCCGAGGAGGAGGCCGAGGGTGAGAATGAAGCCAAGGGTGAGGAGGCGGCCGAGGGTGAGAATGAAACCGACGATGAGGACGATGCCGAGAGTGATGGGGAGGAGGAGGAGGCCTAAAGGAACGTGGCTGAAAGCGGGGTACTTAAGTTACACCTTGATTTAAACCATCTATAAATTAATATTAGCCTAAGATACTTTTAGGTATGTTACACATATTTTCACACTTCTATTTGTCATAGTTTCGTAGAATTACATCAATTTACAGTATCTGCAGTTCGAGTTTAGGATAAATTTATTTGGTACCAATTAGAGTACAATTAGACCAGCTCTTGTTAATTTGTATTTAGTTGAGTTTGAACAGTCAGACTGTAAAGATCAATTTTTGCTTTGTCGAAATCAAATAAATTTTGATTAACGATGACTGAAATTAGACGGCGAATTCAAATCTCTTCACAAATTTCTTGTGACGTGCTAATAGATGGTATTGCTTTTGTTGGAAAATCCTGGAATTTTATGGACACGGACAAAGTGGTTCGCCTAAGGATTCCTACATTCGTATATCCCAGAGAAACGACTAAATATTTAAAAGGATTCAAGTTTTATGGGAAAATTCGCCGATTGTATTCCATTCCGTTGTTTGAACTAAACAATTTTGACGTTGAGCTGTGCTTCTATTGTGAAGGTGATCCGTTTATGGATTTTGGAAAACTCATCAAATTAGTCGTGGAGTTGTACGAGACGTGTGTGAATCAAATGAAAGGTTCGGAGACATGGAAAATTCTTGGAGCGTCGCGTATTCCAAAACTATTTGACAGGAACTCTAACGTTGCTCACCGGATGGACTTCAGCATTGCGGTAGCGGACTATAAAGAGTTTGGAAATAGACTTTCACGGTTACTAGTTGATCCCAATTTTCTGACTAAATGCAACCTACCAACGAACTTGGAGTTTTGTTTTGTTTCGACAAACTTTGGACAATCCGCAGACGTATGTTACATACTGAATAAACTGGACGGAAAAATTATTTTCAGTGAAACCATTGAGTGTTGCCTGCACGTAGCTTATGATTGCTGCTCCAAGGGGAAGACAATCTTATTTGGGAGAAACAATGTAATGGCTCGAATGGGAGGTCGTCCTTCCCATGAATATTTTCCTAACGCTATCCATGGAGCCGGCAACTACTATTACACATTTAAAGGCAACCCTCATCAAGATGTCCAGGTTACTCTTGTCAAATTTTATTCGGAAATGTTTAAGTTTGTCAGCAACAATGTTGGGAAACCATTCAAGGAGAGTAGGATTGGTGACCACATTGTTTCTGTAGTGAAAAGTTCATCACACAACAGGACGCAAGTGAAGGTTAAAAAATCTTTACTAGATACAGAAACATTATTAACTCATGTTAATCTAGTGGATCATCAAGTTAACATTGTTCAAGAGGAACAAACCCAAAAAGGAAGAATTGAACTTATAGTTTCTTTAAAAGGTCACTCGATTGGAAGTTTAAAGTCTGCCGTCTTACTTGTGAACAATTTTGTTACCACCAACAAATTACTACAGAAGGGTTGCCTGATTGAGGTGGACACAAACAAAATCACTCAACACCAACTCAAATTCTTGCTACCAGCAGTGAATTTTCTTTGCGAGCATCTGAAAAATCTCAAGCGGAGCTTGCTCCATTCAAATTTGCTTCCCGGTGAAACTGAGACTCAAGTCGATGCCTGTTCCGTCCCCAACAAGTATAAAATATATTCATTCGGAATGGGCAAGTATAATGTTTCTTATTACATTTTTGGCTATAAAAATAATAAGTGAATGTATTTGGTTTAACACAGGTGACTATTTGAGCGTATTGGCAGCTGAAGCAATTATTTGTTTTTTCGTCTATGGTGACTCACTACCTTGTCGGCCTCCGGGAATTCCTCACGACTACAAAATCTGTAGGGACATTAGACTTTTGCGGTCTACATTTGCCACCAAGGAAGTTGCCATCCGTGACCTCGGGGTTCAGCACGTCCTAAGAATTTCATCAGAATCTTTTCAATACACGCCCAGTTTTGATGCTAGAATGATGGCCGACAAGTTTGGCACAAATGGTTTGGACAAGATTTACATTGAATGCAAAAACTTTGGAAATTTTGACTCAAATCCAATCACTCTTTGTAGTTTAATTTTTCACGCTATTGTTGCCAATTCGCTTGGTTCCAACAAACAAAAATATCCAATCAGGGCTTCCAGTACCTCTATGTATCACTTTAAGCTTAAACATGCCCATTCGAGGTACATGTCAGCTAGGGAATTTATCCATATGATGTTTGGTATTACAAACTATCGATTAGGACATTCTGGGCTACTCTTTATTTTAAATGTTGTACGGCAAGAGTTAAGTTCAAATAATTTTAAAACATTTATAGCTACCATTGTAGACTATGTTCAAAATATTTTATATCGAGAATCTTCCCTACTTTTATTTCCAATGCCAACACAACAAGAAGTTTTGATCATTATTCCAGTGGATACCGAGCCTGGTTTCGGTATACAATTCCATTTGTTAACTCAGGCATGGGAATTTCGAAACAGGAAAATAGCAAATCCTGATGTTAGGCTAGCTTTAAATTATTTATGTAAATTCTTTCAACTAAATTTTGATTCCAAAAACAAAGCGAAGCTAGAGAATCTTTTTAATATAATTGAGATGTGGTCTCGTTCGGAAGGGACGCCTCGGTTTACATTCTAGTGTCATTAGTTTTGTGTATTTTAATATTTGTATATACTTTTTTAATTTAAAGTTTTATTGGGATTGGAATAAACAATTTAATATATATTATATACCATCAGATATAAACAATTTTATTATAATTAACCTGAACTCCGTGGCTAGGTAATTCAGTCTGCTGGTTTGAGTTGATCATAACAGACGTGCTTTCTTGTCGTTGTAGTAGTTGAATTTAAATCTAAGGTAAACTTTCAGTTATGGACAGTGTGTTACATAGCGGGGAAATTGAGTATCATGACGACTCTGATTGTGAAGATTTCGAGGACAAAGTTTTTGGTGAGCCTCCCCCTGAAAACAGGAACGTTAAAGAAACAAGTGATGACGAAGTTGTCATAGTTGAATACGTATCTCCTATTCGCCACCCATCTACCAAATCATGTCCAATTCAAGAATCAAAAAAAAAAACCGGAAAGGATACTGGGAGGAAGCCACAATCAATTCAAGAATCAACAAAAATAGCTGGGAAAGATACTGGGATCAAGTTACAATCAGAAACTAAAGCCAACGGACAGAAGAATATCATTTGTACCCAGACGAATCCTCAGCAGTATTCATTAAGTGATTTTTATAGAAAAAACAGACTTTTCACCAGAGAAGAGGACAACGCCATTATTCAAGCAATTATCGACGGGAAGCATTACGGAAGAGTAACAGGGATGAAGCTTTTCACGGAGCTAGCTATGATTGAAGTAAGTTTAAGTTGAATTTCCAGTATTTCTATACAGAGTGGTTGATGATATTTTAATTTAAAAATTCTTGTTAATCCTGTAGGGGTTAACTCAACGAACACCCCAAGCTTTGAATGAAAGATTTCGTCGCCACATTCATGAAAGGATCAATGAGCAAGCTCAAACTGGGAATGGAACTCTACCGTTCTCATCAGATGATCTGAAGAAATTCCCTAAATCTGCCCACAAGAAGACTACCCCTTCTAAACCCGTTTCTTCCGGCGTTTATAATTCGGCAATTCGTCCGACTGTTGAAAGTGATGCGGCTATAATCCGTGCCATTCTGAACAGCAGGGATGGTAATCCAGTGTCGGAAGCATTCTGGACTAAACTTCAAGTTAGTTTGGTAAGTTGGTACCAAATTTACAAACTAGTTCAGAGCTAGTTAATTAATGAATTTGCTGTTAGCTAGTTAATTAATGAATTTGCTGTTAACTTCATTGAACGTAAATACGTTCAAACCCATTTTATACTACCTAACCTAACCTAACTGTATTAATGGTTTCCCCGTTTCACAGGAAGATTATGGAATCGATCATCCACTCAAAACCATATCACCTGGATGTTTAGCTCGACGGGTTAGGTCATTCATTATTCCGAAAGTTGATCTATTCAAATCGACGATGCCTGCTCCAGCATACATTAAGTTGAAGGAATTCGTTGAAACTCGTCAGAATTTTACTCAGTTGATGGCCGGCGAGGTTGAAATCAGCGAAGTTGATCAAACTGAGGATGAAACTCAATCTGGCAAGCCGAAACATAAAAGGATACTTCCCAAACAAACCAACAATGACGAAAAGAAGCTAAGCTCCAAGCAACCTCTGCCTCTCGTGCCATTCAATCCTCATAAAAAAGCTAGAGTGGAGACGAAAGTGGTTTCAAAAACTGAAATAAAATCTGGACCGCCAACTTTGAACGCATTGCAAAGTGACCATCAACCGGCTGCTTCTTCCGCTTCTACTGCGAAATTCGGAAGCACAAAGAAGTTAAGGAGAATTTTATTTCCATCGGGACCGTCCCGGTCAAATGATATTCAGGCAATAACTTTGAAAGTTCATGAGGGCGAGTCATCACCGGGATGTGAAATTGAGTGTTTACCATTGATCTCATCGCCGGATGCAAGTCCATTGGTGAATGATGTTAATTCTCCCCCTTCGATATTTTACTCTCAACTTCCTAGCCCAAAAATCGAAGCACCGAAAACTTCTATTCCTGGACTTCGTCTTTCGAAAACTGATTTTCAAGTACCGTCTGAAGTTGATGATCAACTAAACAAGACCCTCAAATTCAAGAATATGTTTGCTACAAGAAATCAAATGGTTAGTTAAAATGAAACATGAAGTATTGATTCTTTATTAAAATAATTAATCATGCATTTAAGCAAGCGAATTCAAGATTCATTCTAAAATTGTGTATCAAATAATTGTTTTCTTTATTTAAGGAGATGAACAGGGCTTCTACTTTACAAGAGACTAAGTTTACCCAGACTCGAGCGGTAAGTTTTCAAACATTACCTAACCTAACCTAACCTATAACTGTTTTAGAAGATGTTAACATCGAATTTTTCTAGGTTGCAAAAGTTGATTGTGAAATTCAGGCTGGCGAAGCGTTTAAAAAGGTTAACCTAACCTTTATCCTTATCATTTTCAAAATTAATTCTAAATTATCTGTCTAATACAAATTTATGCATAATGTGATAGGTTTTTGATACTCCGACGGAATTGCAAGACAAAAAACGTGTGAAGTCCGCGTGTGCATTTGTTGGTTCAGTTTATGATTACTTGGAGGGTGGGGACAAGGACAAAATCAACGTTGCTAAAGGACTCATCAAGTAATTTTCTGCAGAATCATACTATTGGTTGCTTAGTATTGGAAAATGTCTCATTTTTGTGTCTTTGTTGTAGGCAATTGCAGTTGCTTGATCAAATGTATCAAAACACAGTGAATCTTGCCTAATCGGAAACATCTTTGGAACACAACTTTTACTGGACCAATAACAAATACATTGGAATAGGTTTTTTGTTAGGTGTGCTACTAGACTTCATGTATTTTGCCTAGAACAATTAAAGGTGTTGATTAAAATATGATTGAATCATTCCTAACTTTGGTTTGGGATTTTGTCATTTGTTTTTTCTTAGATCTTACTTTGTAGTCTAACTTTTTAATTACACTACCATAGTTTCAGAGTTCCACTTGGTTGACCAAATTGTTTATTAAATGTTTAGTTTTGCTCTGGAAGTGGAAGTGGTAGGACGTCCTTTCTTGATCTTCTTCATTGAAATTAAGTGGTTATAACTTAACGTTCCAATTATAAAATTATCGAAACGTGTTTAGCAGGTTAGTTTCAAGTGTACGCTTGAACTGTGAACTTTAGCATTACCGACTTGATTGACATTTTAATAGGGCCTACCAAGATCAAGAATGGAGTCGTCTAAGTCTGATACCATGCTATTACCACTTCCAGAAATGCCTTATTCGCTGGAGGAGCTATTTCCATTGAACTTTGGACATTCACCAACATTTTTACTGATTAACCTAATGGAGCAAAAAGTAGACGTTGCGTTACGACACAGTACCACTATTCGTTTGAGAGCAGAAGACGAACTACGATATTTGGAAATGATAATTTTGGTAAGTGTGTGTTGAAGTATTTTATTCATGTAAAATGAAATGAATTGTGCAATTATTTATTTTTAGTTAATGGGAGGTTCAGTTAGAGGCCAACCCCAGGGTAATGGTAATTACCAAGAACAAATTCCTCTAATTTTCGTCACAAACGATGAGAAATTCAACTCACATGCATTTCGAGCGTGGCAAGAACAGGAGATACGCTCCAACCGGAAATTGGATGCGTTCCACGAGGACTTCATTATGGAAGTATTTCACAAGAAGCATCTTGTTGACCTCAGAGAGTATATGTAATTGTCTACAATTATTATAATCTAACTGTAATATTCAATCGTAATTAGCTTGTTAACACTAAATCGTTTCCTTTTTTTTTATAGGATTGGCGATTCCATGTTTGAAGATTACGAAGGAAATAAAATTCTTTCCCAAGGACATGACTGGACGAAGTTAAAGTTACTCAATCCTGCAGATTCGAATTCGTCTGGTGACGAAGCTCCTAGTTCGTACAGAAGAGTTCCAAAACAACTTCGAGGTAACAACTAACTAACAGAACTAAGCTACAGGTTTTCATTCAATTTTATTCAATTTACAGTTGAGGCCGCCGGAGATGGTGAGAAGAACGGAGAGGATCCTCCAGAAAAGAAGGCCGCTGAAGAGGAAGACAGTCGAGACGCCGATTCTGAAGGTTCTTCGGAAGGGAAGTAGGGAGCGAAGAATGAAGGTTACCGGAACCGGTTAGTGGAATAACCTGCCGATTGAAACTGCAGAGAATTTTTCGAAATTATTGGCTACCAGATTGGGTTAAGATGCTGCGACAGAATAAATTGTATTTCATTCCATTTTACAGCATCAGCATGCAAAGTGTTTAAATTGTTTTTATTCTGCATTCGAACTAAATATCATTCAAATTTTCAAAGGAACTTCGTTACATAATCTGAAGGCAGAATGCGTTTTGCGGAAATTGTGGAGAAAGTTTGACAGGGCAGGGTCTAATACTAGGTATAAAATGAAACAAGATTACTCTGAAGAGGGTTAGGCCAGCAATGCTTTCTTAAGGGGAGGCTATAGCATTGTTTGTTTTTTTTTTAAATATTATTTTCATGGTGATTTGATTTGAACGGTACCGTATAGATTGGAATAAGACAATTTATTATTTAAAACTGGTTGACGAGGGGGCCAAGACCAACACAAACTTTTTTGTTGTGAATTGTTTTAAACTTAACGGTACCGCGTTTCCAAAATTTAATTGGTTACTAGGTGACGTGACTTTCTGCGTTTAGGAACAGCTTTCTACAAGTAAATCTTGTCGGATTTTGACAAATGCTGGTTTGTTGGAAGGCCTGGAGTATGTTGCGTTAAGGCTTCCCGTCTTTTTTGTAGATATTCCAACATTGAGTATCTCAAATTAAATTCAAACACGTCGTCAAG
>JAQIYD010000169.1:0-11215 GCA_034699565.1 Anurida granulata
TGGAAATCTTCGGTATTGGAAGGGCATAGGAGACAAGGCAAACTTTTCTTTATCATATGGGGAATTTTAGGCATTAGAAAGTTAAGTTTCAGACTAAACCTACCCCAGTAAACACAATTCTAGAAAGAAACTTCAGTTCGTGAAGAGTGTGGCACCTTTGCCTTCCTCAATTCTTACAGGGAGCTCATAAAGCGCCTCACGACGTAAATAAAATACACGTTCATCACAAGGGCAATGGCACTTCCAATACCGGCAGCAATAGCAGCAGTCCAGTATTCAAGGACACTCAACAGAGCCACCAGGATTATTCCGATGAGAATAGTAAGGACGAGGTGAATGTAGTTCCAGATTAACCAGACAGCACAATACTTGTAATTGAACTAGAAATAGAATTTGAAAACTTAGTGTCAACTCCATGATTAATTAGTATTCCCAACTACCGAAATGGCGCCTATTAGCAGGAAGCAAGAGGAAATGAAATGTAGAGCCTGAAATAACGCTAGGCTTAGAAACCATGCGACATAGGCGGATCCTGAAGTAAAACATCAAATGCGAGAGTGATTTTACAGAATGTTTCAATAATGGGTCATTCAGTTTACGGTATTTTTCAACATCTGGTAGTTCCCAATATTGGCTCGTTGTTGACCCCACTGGATCCAATGCCTGTCTAACAGAATTGATTGACAAGAAGATCCCACAAAACTGTTACGAGAAAAATCATATCATTTACGAGCAACTGATTGACTCATGTAATTTCCGCGTTTTGTCTCACCCCCAAAAGAGCGATCATAATGGATCCCGTTTTAAGACTACAGCATCCGCAACAACAAGTATCTTCCGCAACTTTGCATTTGGTTTCCATAGCAGAGCCACTACTGTGAGTACCTTGTTCATTTGACGCAGTCACCATGATTACTGAAATAGAAAGAACTGGATGCTCCGTCGAAGCAGAACGCGAGAATGAATGAACCTGGAGTTGAGGTTTTCATTGTAAATGTACATCAAAAACTAAGCACGCCTCTTTGTAGGTATACCAGAGGCTTGTCCTCAACATTTCAATTTCAAACTTAAAGTTTAATTTATTTCAGCTTCAACCGTGAAGGTTAAATGAACGTGGGATTTAGAACAATCTCTATGTCCACCCTTTTCAAAGGGGCGGTGTAAGATTTGCACGTTACTGGGAAGAATATAAAATCGTAGCAGAATATGTTTTCAAATTTATCGTTGTAACAAAGAAAACTTTTTCAAAAATGAAGCTTATACATTTGTGAGCCTTATAAATGAATATTCCCTATTAACAGGAGAATACGGTAATTGGTTCATTCATTGTTTAAAATAAAATTTACCTGGCCAACCCTACGTTCATTACACCAAACTATCTTACATTCAGCTACTGGCGTGGAAATGCACGAAAAAATTGGCAGTCAGACAGACAGGACAAAAGCTGACGGTAGTTAGCATGCAGTTACTCACTTTCAGCAAAGTGAAGCATATGCTGGGATTAGACCCAATTAAAGCTGATTTGCTTAACTGGAAAATATGATGCATGTGGTTAAACTAAAAGTTCACTCTTCGCCTCGTTCTCAATAATTATGTCCTTGACTTAAACTTATCCTTCACGAGAAATCTCCTTTCATGGTGGTTGGTTGATAACATTTTAAGTACATTGAAAATTTTAATTTTTGTAACCAATTAAAAAACTTTGTGCCGTATTTCTTGAAACGTCATTTTGTTTTCAAAGCGTTTTCGCATTTGCTTCCTTACCTAAGCCACTGGATACGAAAAGATCTTATAAAATAAGGGGTATCGATTTCGATAATGTAACTTGAGTTTTGCCATTTGTCACAGTTAGTAAAAAATTTCCGAGCATGTTTGATCAAAATCTACACAATGAAATGGAATTAAAGTGGAAAATGGGTAAAACTTAACCGGGCTCATCAAAGTGCTGAAATCGCTTCACCGAAAAGTTAATATACTGAAACTACGTCACACTTTACTGATCATACTGTACACATTTATTCCGCCTCACCTTCCGCACCTTCACCAAAAACTACGCCCATCCTCTCCAACGGGAAACAATTAAAAACCATTAAAATTTTGAAAAAATTTCGAGACTGAAAAAAATTTCAAAAATTTCAATTTCTGTTTGTTTCTAACTTTGATGAGCATTGTTTAGTATATTCGAAGAAGCAGTTAAATATTATGTTATGAATTCGCCCTCGGGATTCTCCAACAACCCAACTTCCGAGCAACTACAAAATTCAACACCGGCTACCCCAAACATGATATTCAAAGTTCTGACCAGCCCAGCCCCGTTTACTTTAATTACTTAAATTGCCCAGCAGATCCATTTTATTTTTAATATAACTTAGTTAGAAACTTTGAAATTTTGATTTATGGGGAGGAATGTCTTGGTGAGACTGAAAATATTTGCGTGATGTCGTTTCAGTGTTACTTTCAGCTTTTCCGTGATGGAGTTTCAGTGATTCGGTGAGCCCGAATAATGGGACCACTGGAAAATGGAGACGTGTAAGATCCTGAGTTTGAGGATTCAAAGGGTCAAAAAGCCAAAACAAAATATTTTATGCGAGAAAGATTTATGAGGATTGGCGAACGTTCTGTTTCCCATTTCTATTTGTGCATGAAACCGCGAGGCATTATTGAAATGGTACAATGTAGATACTGGATTCTGTTACTTATTGGATTGGCTAGCAAACTGTCAAGGCTTGAATAACAATCTCGATTGCTGGAATTATGAACTCGATACTGGATCACGATTTCCACAATATGCATTTTTGTGACACATTTTCGTCATTATATTTTGAGCTAGCTTAACTGCTCAGAGGAATAGAAAAATCAGGTCAAGAGCGTAAACACGCAATCAGTCAAAACGTTACCTAGCCCAATTGTCACACATAAACTTGCGAGTATTTCTGTTTGGGTCTTCTAATATTTCCGAGTGATTTTCAACAAATGCTCAGTTCCATAGTTTGTATATGAGTTATGTTTATTTAATTTATTCCTCATTTAAAACGTTACATTTAACCACACATAAGACGACACTCACAAATTCGTGATGCCCATGTATGTGATATAGTTGGTCACTATGACCGCATGTAGGCTTGTCTCAGAAACGGTTATCATTTTTAAGAAATTTTCTTTTCACAAATTTTTTCTGTATTTAGCATGGAAGTAACGTAAAACTTCTGTTTTCAAAGAATTGTCGTCCAAAGGGTTCGTCGAAATTTGGCCTGTAGGAATTATAATTTTATCCCCATTTGGAATCATAGCTTTACCCATCTAAAAATTAATAAAAATTGGAAAAGGAAAATTTCTGAAAATCGTTTTGATAACTCGGATGCAAGCCAAAATGAGGCCATGGCGACCCGCTCTATCAGAATTGGTTGGTAAAATATATTAAGTGTTAGGTATCAATTATTGGCTCAATTTATAACATCCACTCGGAATATGATTACCCAAGTTTCATCGTGATGCTATAGTTCATAGCGTGATGCTATATCGAAAATAAATCCCATTGATGAGCAAACCTGATTGAAACTTGTTCAACTTGTTTAGAATGTTTAAGTATTGTATATTCGAATAGGTCAGTATTGATTAAAAATCGACTTCCAATGTTTTCTTGGTTGAATTCGCTCAGTAGGTTCGGCACTCTTGTCAGAATCAGAATCTGAACCTTTTACATTCTCTTCAGCTACGAGTGGCCTCCTCCTTTCTTTTGCCGGATGCACCTGCTCTGGACTTTGTGACTCCACCTCTCGGTTCTTGGTTGTTCTTTTGGATTTGGTTCGTTTAGGCGGAGCTTCGCTTTGTTCATTATACGCAGTTCCCACCCCCTCATCGTCAACACTGTTTAATTTTGCCTTTGGTTTCCGCTTTTTCTGCAAACTATCACGTGGGACTCCGACTCCAACTTCGGCAGAATTCTCCTTGAGTTTCTTTATTCGAGGCATTCGCTGCTGGATTTCCGTTTTAGACTCATGCATTTCAGTAGTGTCCTGTTCTTGCGGTGAATCTGAAAATATTTCATAATCCCAGTTTCATAAATGTAAAAGAAGTCAATACTGCTTCCAACAATAACTTCCTTAGGTTAACCGTACCGTCTGAATGCGTTGAAGTATCCGATCGTACCACAGCTGGTAAAGCCTTATTATCATTTTCGTGATTTTCATAGAGGAATCGGCCATCCGTGTTTTTAGTTTGCTTTGGGGAATCTAAACAATTTGAAAGTTCCCGGCTTAAAATCTGAATACTCTCATGAAACATAACTTGCGCTTAGTTGAAGCCTGTGATAATCTTACACAAATTTTTTGCTAACTCAATATCCTTTGCGCGTTTCAATTGGGCTTGTTCTGACTGTTGCTGCGAACCACTTTCGTCCGTAATTACGCTCTCTGTTTTTGAACTTTCACTGCGAGTATCTTTAAAACGTTTGAATTATTAACCTTTGAACATTGTCGTCGAGCATGAACTGTGACCCAATACTCACAAATACTTTGTGGGGTCCCATGTGGAATCGAGTCGTTGGACTTCCTTTTTGGCATTTGTATAATGGTAGGCTGCAATTGTTGCTGAAGTACGTCATCGGCTGGCTGAATTTCATGGGCGCGTCGCTCTACAGGAAGCACTATAAAATTCCCAAAATTACCCATTTCATTCATCAATCATTTTTCATGAATTAATATTTTCACTTAACTAACCCAGAGTTTCTTGGAGTTCCAGGTGAATCAAGTCATTTAACTTTCGAAATTCTGGTGGTGGTGATGGAGATGGCTGATGGCGTTCTTGCTCAATAAAATGGTGATCATTCTTTACCATTTCGGTGTTTTCAATGACAGGGATATGAGCTTGTTCGGGGATATGAAAATTGTTCACTTGTTCCAACTGTTGTGCCTTCCGGAATGACTGCTGCTCATTTACAACAACAATTTGATCGTTACGGGTATCACGTAAACGCTCTAAAAAAAACAATTTAATTTTCAAATTTTCAATATGAAAAAGGCACCGCTTCTTTCTTATTTATAAATGAAGGTTTTAAAGTGAAGTCTAACCTGCATCTCGTAAATCGTTTGTCTGTTTTTGCATTTTTGGCTTTGATTTTGATTTCTTCTTCCGACAGCAGCAACAAGCCAATAGAATAATAATGAATAAAGCCCCTGCTGCAATGCCCCCTATTATGAGAAAATCCTCCGTCTCCCTAATAAATAATTTCTTTAGCAATTCAATATTTAAGTGTCACGAGCAGTTTACTTACGGATTTGACAGATCCAATCCAAGACATGGAGAAACCAAGTGGAGAGTTGAAAATAAAATAAAATCAAACGGAAAGTGAATGAAATTCGTTGTCAATTTCATATTGAATTTGGGATCTTAATCAAACAAGTAAAAAGTTTTATTTGTCAAACATCGTCGCATTAGAAGCCATAGATTGTGAGCTATGGTGAATTTTGTTATCAGAACAAACTATCCCCTTTATCGGAACAGATTTGTCCGTGATTTCATGTTGATAACGACTTAATTGTGGCAACTCAAGTACAATTCTGGAGATTGCAGCTATGAAAAACACATCAATGCAAACGTAAGCAACATTATCAAGGTGAAGGTGAATCATGTTAAGGTGAAACTGCCAAAAAAACCAAGCTGAACTTAATCGATTGAATACCAGCCAAATGTTTTAATCAAATCATCAGGAGCTGACGTTGGACAAAATTTACCACACAGATACGCAAATTTTTGAAGTAATTCGATTACTCATGATGCAAAATGATAGCACTTCGGCAAATACTTTAATGCTAAACAATAGACATCTCGACCAATATTGTTCGATTTCTTATGAGAATTCCATTTTATAAAACAGGAATCAATATAAAATAGATCAATATTTCTCAATGTGGTGACAAAATTAAGACGAACAAATATGATCATCCGAATAAAAATGTTCTACAGTATTAGCACCCCGGCGAAATCTAAACGCCAAACTGGATTTAAAGGAAGGAATGTAGTACTAGATTTTACTCAAAACGACAACGGCAACTGTGAGCAATGCAACGCATTCAAATATTGCTTTCAAGTATTTACCCATGCCATAAAGTGAACAGAGCCACTGTATTCACAAATGGTAAATTAAGTATACATTCTCGTTCAATTTTCATTTGCGATTATGATTATTAACGACGCGTTACTAAGGTGCTTGACTGTCATGGACTGTTGCCCTTAGTGTCAATTACGAATTTCGAATTTTGAAGATTCGTTTTTTCATGCTTTTATGAATTAGCATTTATTTCAGCTTGGGTATTTAACTGTGACAACTGTCTCTTTTAAGTGCAGCAGGTCATTTTTTGAAACACTCCCAACACCAAACCGACCTCCATTATATAGTTATTACAATTATAAAAGCGAAATGGGATTTATTGTTTTTATTAATCAATAAGAAGTAGAGAAATGATTAAGTTTACTTAGTTTTGTTTGCTGTTTATTAAACTTTAAATTAATTCACTATCAACATAATATGAATGTAAGGCTTGCCCATCTCTGTTGCTGTTGATGTTGGTTGTGGACTGGAACCACTTAGAGCGACCCTGGGATAAAGTCGAATGTCAATTTTCGGAAAAAGTGGACAGCTTAGCTTCGGTTGGTGAAAGTGGACGCTTAGCTTTTCTTTTTTGCCTTCGTAGGATTCGAAAAAATCAAAAGCGGCATTTTAGCACTCAGTGGTTTCATGCACACAATTTTAATGTTTAGCATTCGACTCAAAATGGATGACTTATGAGTTCTACATTACAGATTATTTGATAGATGTTGTGTTTAATTTAGTGAGAAACGACTTGCCAGATTCTGATAGCTTGATTAACCGGACGCACTTCACCTGACGACATTCCAAAATTCATGTTTACTCTCTTTTCACAGCCTCCTTGAACATCGTCACCAGATCTAATCCATGGACTAATTCCACTTGGAGGAACTGCAATTGACGACTCAAAATTGAAACAAGTTCCTATTTGGGTCGACACTGTGACAAGGCCTGGGGCATTTCCTGTTTGGGTGACTCCAAACGCTGCCGAATCTCCTCCCCAAGCTCTGAAGAATACACCAGCATATGAGGATGTAATATCTTTCCATACTAGCTGACTCCAAAGCTTGCTTGGTTCAGTCGTGTTCGCCATCTGGACGTATGTAAATCCAACTGGAAGGAATGCTTTTTGAAGACTGATGTTTTTGAATTCTTCCCTAAGTGTGCTAATCTCAGTCTGCATTTTAGTCATCATGGTCTGCCAACCTAAAAGGTGGTCAAAAAAAGAAAGCTAAAATATAACATGGACAAATAAAAGAATGGAATATTGCGACAACTTTTCCACTCTTCCATAGTGACCGTCCAGGTTGACGCGGTGGACGACGAGCTGGATTGTCCACTTGAACTTTCTGAAGCATCAGCAGCAGCTTTGGTTTGCCCTTTGGTAGTAGCTGCGTTTGAGCTACCTAAACCGGATTGTTGACTTTGCGCCGATGTCGATCGTCCAGATTTCGTTTTTGAGTGTCCGGCACTAGTTGTCCCTAAAGTGCCAGACTCAGACTTCGCACCGCCAGAGTTTAGTTCTGAATTTCCTGATTGTGCGCCTGCATTGAAAGTTTTCAACTTGCCACTACTACTATGCGGTTCACCATGTGATCTCAAGTTGTTTGAATATCCATTTTGACGGCGATTGGCATACACCAGGTAGTGCCTGGGCATATTATTACTACTCCAAGCATTCTCCTCCTCTAGTTCAAAATATTCGTCCGATGGGGATGGATAAGTTTCGCGATACCAACCATCTCTCAAACCTCTCGTTTCGGCTGCATACCTCGAGCTTTCTTCGTAATCGGAGTCACGATAAACCACATCATCCTCATATGCTGATCCATAATGGTCATCATAAGGGTTATAACATAAGCATCCTTGATCTCCATAACTGTCGTGCGCGTATTTCATCCTAGGCCTCATGCGATATGAACTCTCAGCGTGTCCTCGTCCATGAAAATGAGGCCTATAGACTCTTCTTCGAGTTGGTACCTCAGAGTCTTCTCCGCTGTCGTTTTGCTGCTCACTGGATAAAGTAGCTTCATTTGCCAATGGAGTTTTACTCGTTTCGCTTTCTCTATATTCATTTCCGCTCCCAGATACTTTTTCATTCTTCCAGGTTGCTGTTTTGGACAGTCCTTTTCCATCATGGTTCAGATCAGATTTCGCTCCTTTCCTGGGCAGATTTTTGGTAAAACTAACTTTACCAGGAATGTTATCAGTTTCACCAGTTTTTTGCGCAGATGTCGGGAGAACACTTTCCTGTTCGGCCAATGATGGTACGTACACCAGATTTGAGCCTGAAAATGTGCGGTTAGAAAATTACTATTTCGGAAATCAATGTCGTTTTAATGTTGAGTTACCAATGACAGCTACACAAAATGAAACAAGCGTCCAGCGCATTTGGAGAAGTATATATTTTTGAATGCTGCGGTGGATACCCACACAATGAGCGATACTGGTTGTTAACCTTGAATTCACTAAGTGCAAATTAATTTTTACAGGAACAATGAAACTGCACATTAAGTTTTAATTGTAGTAACACATTCAACAAAATAAAACGCCACCGCACCCACTTCACATAAATGAAATGTGCCACCGTTTCAATTACAGTAATGCTCTATCATTATTAAACTATGCTTTTGTTTTTTTAAATAATTTTCAAAACTACGTTGAAAATTATTAAACATTTTAAGCGTTGTTTTCTGGTTTCTGTTAAAGTGAATTTTTTTTCCTACAAAAGATATTGTTTTATGAAAACCCCGTTCCAACAAATGGTTTTATAACTTGTATCTACAGGTCAGCCGCTTAAACAAAATACAAACTACTTGATTTTTTAAATTTATTTGTTTGGTAAACCTGTAACTGGAGTTCCATTTTCAATGCCGTACACCTTAAGTTGCACCTTAGATAGAACAGTAGAGATTTTAATTAATTTTCCAAATTCAGAAAAGTGACAATTTCTTCCTACGCCGGAAGTTTACTTCATCGAATTCAGACAAATGTCTCCAACGAATTCGATGTTTAACTCGGAAAACACTATTTTAAATCGACGCAAACCAAGAAAATTCATGTAAACAGATAATTTGAGAAATAGAATACTTGTATCTTAAAATGAAAGGCAGGAAACTCCCGCATTCTATTTTTTTACAGTTGCGTCTGATCCATTGACACGTTAAATATTACTAGTGTTTCATGAAGTTTTTTCTTCAGTGAATCTGGTGAAACTAGACGTTGTCCTTATATAAACATTCACTTCATCACATTACATGACATACTAAATCGGCTGTTTCTTTATTCAATTTGATTTTACCCTCTTATCTCTAGTTCTGCAAAAATGTGAGGAGAAAGTAATTTGGTGAAGGCTGTTTTTGTAAAGAAAGATTGTTCGACAGCAAATACCGGAAAATTTATACTAAAACTAAAACTAACTGTTATAAACTAAAACTGACTGTTATTGGTACAATTATATTCTTCACAGACTACAATTACAAAGTTTGGACTAAACATTCCGAATTGAATTTCGTGTAATTTATATTCCTCAACTTTACTAATATTTTAATGGAATCGGAACCTGTAGTTGAAATCCTCATCCTAATCAAGGATTTAATGTACAGCTAACACAGTGATCTTAAACGCTGAAGACCAAAATGTTGCGGAAGAATTCGACAAACGAGCTCAATTTAAACGTTAAGCTCAAAATTGTGTTCTTCGGTAAATCAAAATCTTCAACAACTAAAGACATTAATGATTGCCAGATTTATTGACTTTAGTTAAACCTTTAACAAAAAACTGGATAGGAGGAAGTTTCTACACCTATGGACCTATTGATTCTAGTGGGACTTAGACAGAACACGAATCGAAAGGTTTCCCTCCTGTTTGACCGCTTAGCTAAACAATTATGATGCTATTTCTCAGCAGTCGTAAGAATTAGTTTACATTTTTCAAGGTTTGTTTGGTTAAGATGAGCGGTTAAAGGTTCAATCCAGTATGCGAGTGGAGGCAATGACACCTCATTTTAACACAGTGTTTTGAAATATTGAAATAGAAGGCTAGGTTATTCAATTATTCATTATCGAGGGAAATCCAGACCAAAATGTAGATTTACTTATTACGAATAAGGTCAGCCGAAGCAATATGATTACAAATCATAATAAAATTTAAATCATAATAAAGTGTAAATTAAATACAATTAACACAAAGATTCTATTTTATGTTTTGTGATATTTTGTTTCGATGCCATTTATTACTTTACGCCATTTCGTCTTTACACCATTTATGCCGTTTTGTCCATACTCCATTTTTTTTCTCTCCATTTATACGATAGACTCTATTTTGCATACTCCATTTTGTCTGTCAACGTAGCAGTTTGCATGGAATATTTTACTCTACGTTAATTTTCTTAATTCAATGGGCGATGGAGCTAACTTATTTAGCTTAGAATTAATCGTTGCTCACAAACAACAAAAATGAGAAAATTGTCAAGCGATTACCTAGTCCACCAATACCTGACAAATTAATTACTCATGCACATAGTTGAGCAAGTTCTGGAAGTTATGCTCTCCTACCGGCGCAAGAAGCGTTTATAATCCCAAACTGTCGATGATGATTAATCAAGGATAACAAAAATTTTGCACTTGTCATTGTCAGATAAAGAGGTTGTGACACAGAATCACGCACGCAGCATCCTATCATCATATGTGGAATCTGCAATCAAGTTCTAAAGTCAACGAATTGACAATTGAGATAATTATTAATAAATTGAAAATTGATGCTAAAATTCGACGAGGCCAGTATCGGAATAAGATAAGGAATTTAGGTCGTCCAAATCACTTTCCTTTATAACGCGCAAAAACGGGACTCTAAAATCACAACAATCAATTCCAAGTCAGCGGTGAACATCAGGTACCAAATCAAAATCAGGATGAAGTCTTTTCAACTCCTCTTTCTTTTTGTGCTGCTCACCTACGCCAAAGCAGTCCCTAGCAACGTGACCTACGAAGTTATATTCGAATGGAAGCAACTCGCGTACGATTTCGAAAATTCAACAGATCCTGCATTTATACCTCGGTTCAACATACCCACAGGAATTAAGGTCGACACCCTAAATAATCGCCTCTACCTAACGGTGCTAAAATG
>JAQIYD010000170.1:0-11213 GCA_034699565.1 Anurida granulata
TAAAGTTTCGAATAAAGTTACTTCAATGCCGGCGACTTTGACCAGAATTTGGTTTACTACTCACCTCCGAATCCCCACTAGTGTGAACAATTTTTGAATAAATTTTGGATTGGCATTGTGTCGTGGGAGAAGCTGTGAACGAAAAGTGTTTCAATAATACGTTTCACAAAATGTGATACCCACAAAATGGCTGCTAGGCTACAAATAAAAAACGATCAATTTAGAACCATGATTCAAGTATAGGAGGGCAGGCCGTTCCTTTAAAGTAAAATTCCATCGCACTTTTTTGAAAGATAAAATCGGAAAACTTTTTGTTGAAAAAATAAGGAACTTTTTTTCTTATCCTTTTTTCAAATTAGTAATCTGTGGGTAGGAGAATGGCATTCTTGATTTTTTAAAAAGAAAAAAGTGTGGCTAAATTCTATTTCTAAATGAATGGAGTTATAAGTATTTGTGTTGAAAATGGGGGGTTCTTACTTGGTAACTGTTGAGTACGGTTGGAGTGCTGCGGCAGTTCCGTACAAAATGGCTGGTCGGGAGTATGAGTAAGTAGACTAGAATTGGTCCAATGTACTCACACATAAAAACGGTGGTCCAGTTCATTTGGGGACCAAGGTCCTTAAGGTACAATTTATCTCCCGCACTCCACCCGCTCGACACGAGTAAACCCTCATTCTGGAGCCCTTTTCCTTTAGGAGCCAATCGAAGCTCTTGACGTGGAGGGTAAGGCCCTTTTCTCAACTTAAAAATTTCATTCTTTACATCCTCAACGGTTGCATTCTTCGGAAGCTATTTGTCAATGTTTGGAATATTTCATGATTACACTCTTTTTGAGTAGAAATTATAAGAAGATAACAAAAGTTTAACTTTACTTACGAATTGAAGATTGACGATAGATTTCCCACTAACGCTTTCAATTTTTACCTGAAATTTAAATAATTTGAGGTTTTAAAACTTTAAAGATTCAAACCAAAATAACGAAAAGAACAAAACTAAATACCTCCATCGCTATGAAGAATGTTTCACGTAATCTTTCTTTACTTTTAGGTTTCAGTTTCAGTCCAACTTTGCACCAGAGTCCAATGGAATTAATTTGTGATAGTATTTATATTCTCTTTTATTAGGTTTTAACTTTTCCTATCTGTTAGTTTCACTCGTGCCTCCACCGGTTTCGTACTGACTTGATTCTTTCCAAGTAAAACCACGCGGATGGTGAGTAAAGAGTTCAAATTTCAAAGTGAACCACGAGGTGTTCTGATAAACTTTTACGGCAACATGTCATCGGTGCACTGTTGAGGTCTTTGCGTAACAAATCCATGATTAGGCAGATTTGATTGTAGTGTAGTTCTTCACCCTCAAGAGGATTTGAGTCTGGTTGTAAAATTACGGGAGGAAATTGTGAACCAAAAGAATCAGTTTAGGAGTAACTCCCCCTAGTATTTTAATCTCCCCACAAAAACAAGTCCACGTAAGACTCAGTTTATTTCATTGCAGTGTTTCTTTCTAAAAAATTTGAAGGTACAACTTTTTTACTTCACTTTACGACATTCCTAATTGGAAAAATACCATAACTGAAATCAATGCTAATGCTGGAAATTTTCCATTTTTGTTTTGGTGACAAAGGAGCGGGAAACTCTCTTCTCATCTAAACAATATAATTGTAGTCTAGAATACAATGTCAATTATAATGTAACCTATGCATTAAATAAAATAAAGTTCATAAAGTGAGATGAAATTTGATTGGGTTAGGGTATGGACCAAACCAAATTATATTACTACGATTTCAACTACGCGTTTAACAATTACGTCGAACTTAAGTAAATCGCTTTTCTTTTTTATTAAACCCTTTTGTTATGAATTCAAAAGGAGCACCTGGAGACCTTTAAAAACTCATAATTGTGTCCAACCAGTAAGTGTTAAGAAATATTTCTTGCGTGACATTCATGTAGCTCTGACTGTAACAAAATAAGAGAAGACTGCCAATAAATAATCCGTCATTGAATTTGGTTTGATACGATGCAAGCCACAGGGTCTAATTGCCATATGTCCCATTGAGCTCATCATTTTAGCCTCCATACTAGATTTCCCAACACCTTTTCTTTTCCACATACTTTTTAGCCTGAGGGTCTTTACGAACACCTCGACCATTGGTAGATACATGAAATACATCCGGATTGAAACTCCGGCACAGTTCGTGACAAAGAATAGATTGAAGAGTACGTGTTGACCTTGTGTGAACATCCCATAAAGGCATAATACGTTTACTACAATGTTTACCATTTCCTGTACAAATATCACAAACCCAAACATTCCTGACACCTCTCGGATTAGAATCCGAAGCCCTTGGCATGAAGTGATGTTGTGAGTGATCCTTGAGGTTTCTCCGCTTGTCATGGTTATCCGATCAATTGCGTTCGAAACAGTACGACACATCATGCTAATTTGGATGTCAAAAGCAGACACAGTCGCCCAATAATTGAAGACTGGCGTCGAGTCGTAAAGAGCGAACAAGTAAAACGGAATTCCTGAGTAATTCCCAAGAACTTTTTCAAATTTATGAAAGATGGCGCCAACATTTGAAGTGTGATTTATAGGGAGTGTAGGATCTGGTGCCCAGGCTGAATTGATGAAACACGGAAATCTAGGGACGGTAATAACCAAGGCAATGGTGTTGACGAGTGCCAGGAGTGCAGTTACGCTGTAAAAGGTGTACTGCATCTTCAGAAATCCAAGTCGATTTTTCTTCACCATTGGTTCCTCTGGTAATAGTTCTAAATTCAAACCAACAAATTCAATATCAAAATGTATTTTCTTTAATAAGCGAAGGCGGGTATTTAAGAACAAAATATGTCAACGCATTTTTGATTCAAAAATTAATCTTGTTCAAGTTGTCTTGTATTTTTACCAACACTTTTCTGGAAACAGATTGAATAATGCCTCAAGAGAATTCGAAAAAAGAGGAATTTATGAATTTTAGAAAAATGAAATATGATTTATTCATAAATGTGAATACGCATAACAATACAAAAGTCACTTTCTTATAAGAATGTCTTGTATTTCTTACCCTCAAACTTGTTTTCTGTACGAATCCATAACGTCAAAAGTCTTGCCAATTTATCCATGTTAAAGAAGACGTTCATCACGATTGGGATAATCATGGACGTGGCGCTTGCGTAAAGAATTTGGAGCAAATAACCCTTTCCGCCAAGTGTATCATATTCAAAGTTGTTCATGTAATTATAACTCAGAAGTGCAATTTTATGACTTATTTGGCAAAACCATCGGAATGAATTAAACAAGAAATGCCAGTAAAGAGGGCCCTTTTTCACAATCACCAACTGGGACTCTTTCTGATTGTAACGAAACGGCTGAAGTCCAAGATATAAAGTTACTTTGAAATAGAGATTGTAATAGTCGAAAACCGTATTGAATTTTGAAGTACTTTTCCAAGGCCCATCCCCACGCTTTCCTTCCATTTTCCCAGGTGGATCTGGCTTGGAGAAGTTTAGAAAACGTCGAAACAATCACTATTTTGTCTCAATTAAATATGCTTCCCTGATAAATCAATTCCCGCCAATCAATTCAATATCAAATTCAATTGTTACAAGCCATCATATTTAATTGAAAACAAAATTCAAATTAGCCGTAGTAAACAGCTTCATCGATCTTAAGCCTTTCCAATAATTCATCAATCTGTATAATGCCTTTGAAATGTCAGATAATATTGTGAAGCGTTTCGACACGAAGGCGTATGAAAAATTGAGAAGCATTGATAGGTCTGAGTTTGTTGGTTGGTCGACATAAAATTAGTTTATTATAAATGGCTCTACTTTAATTCCTACGCAAAACTGTTTCTATGACGGCTACGACTTTTTAAACTATTTCGAATACGTCTTTATTCTATTCCAAAAACTTATTGGGCCACATGCCAAAAGATTAAAAGTCCCGATAAAGGTACTTTCTCAAACACAACTATAAATATTCAAAAGAAATGTATTCATTCATTTGAGCCACTGCTCTTCATTCTTCATTTTAAATCCTTGTTTTTCAATGGCATGGATTTAAGTGGCCCCCAAAAAGAACTTTATGACCCATGGGGAAAACCTGGACTCTATAGATTGAACTCTAAACAATTTAAGTCAGAAATCCACTTAAAAATATAAACTCGAACCTTCAGAAAATGGACACGTTAGACGAAAATCTTTTCAAGTTTAGAATTGACCAACAACAATTTCTTTAAAAAATTTCAACTTTTAAACTTGTTTTGAAACCGTACAACCAATGAAGAGAGAGTCGACAGAAATAAAAATGCAACTGAAACGAAACAGAAAAAATTTATTTTATTTTTCAAAGTGATGATTGCGTAGTTTGATGGCTTAGTTTTCATCTCCACTGACCACTATGGCTAGAACCAAAAAAGCGTTTACAAGAGAATGTCATTAAATTGGACGAAATCATTCAATAGAAACTGAGAAATAAATTTCTGTGGGGACATACCCAATCTCCACAATCGACGTTGCCGGCGTGGTCGCAAAGCTGCAATTCGATGTTGTAAACCAGTGGTTCTTGACAACTCTGTAGGAAAGTAAAACGTTCATCATTTCCATTGGCTCATATTCAACAAATACAAATTGGCGAAAAAAGGACTTTAGAAATTGTTTAGATGTCTATTGAAATAAATTGAAACGAACCATGTGATGTGGAAATCCACTAGTGCAGACAAAGTAGCTAAAATGTTCATTAAATGCAAAATTTAACTAATTTGACCATTTTTTAATATAAAAAGAGTTAAAGAGTGTTTCTTTTACCTGGAACAATCTTGAGGATCCGGGAAGGTTCCATCGGGATTTGGACATTGGAATGGATTTCCTGGCCTTTGGGTTGTGGTTGGTCTGAGTGTTGGAAACCCTTCGGGTCTCTCTCTCTCTCCACAGTCCACTACTTCCGCATGATTACACCCCTGGTAGGTGAGGTCAAAGAGCATGACTTCAGTACACTGCGCAAGCCAGGCAACTCCATTGAAACAATCGTAAAAGTAGTCACAGTGGTCCGGATGGGGAAATGCACCGTTGACCTCTGGGTCACACTCGTATTCTGGGGCGGGTCCAATCACGGTCACTCCAAGCTATCCAAACCAATCAATTAAACAGAGTCACTTCAATTTCTATATTTGAAGGAAACTTTGCTGTTACCACTTGTGGATTCTGAGTCGTGTCACTTGGGCAATCAACATTGTGCGGGAAATCACAGGCTTTTGTTCTGAAATTAAAGTAGAGACCCGCAGGGCATTCTCGAAACCAAGCAAGGCCATTGGTGCAATGGTAGTAGGCACTGCAGTTGGTTGGATGCGGGTAGTACGCAGACTCCAAATTTGGGCACTAGGAAAGAAAATGGCGTCATTAACATGTGCTTACAATTGCATAAAATTTCTGTTGGCTTACATCGAAATCTGAAGATGGCGTAACTGGTGGTAGAGTTGAGCTAGTTGCGACTGCAGCTCCTGGAAATATCAACCCAAATGTTATCAACATTACGTGTAAATTAAATCACTTATTTGGATTAACAAAGTTGAATGACTAATTGGAATTGAACTTACCATTGTTGCAGCAACATATCACAACAATCCCAAAAAACGAAAATAAAATCTTCATTTTGATTAAATTCAAGAATATTTTTGAATTTTGAACGAATTGAGAATTATACGGAGTTGATTATTAGAGCTCTAGTGATAAGAGTAGAAAACCCGTTTACGCCCACAACCTACTAATTCTTTATAACAAATTGGGAATTTGTCAAGAATAAGATAAAATTAATCAGTAATTGACGCAATTCGAACTTATTGTCATGATTCGATAAGGAGATAACCTTCACTTGGAATTCATTCCTCCATTCCACACTCAACGTCACTCTTATCAACTCAATTCGATTTTTTTAACAAAACAAAGGAATTGACCTCAAAGAGTGTTTTTACTTCATAATTCAGTTTGATTGTTTTATGAAACGACATGAACGCGGTTGTGAATTCAAAATAATTTCCAACAAATCTAAAATTAATTTGTAAAATGAACGTTACAAAATGCTTGTAATTTTGAGATTGTTTATTTTATTATACCACTCTTCATGTAAATTTATTCGATATTAAAAATTGGTTAGAAGGATTGAGGACAAAGGAACTTAAATACTTGTCCAAGTCCCGTTGACGTATTTTTCAATTTTCCGCCTAAAGACTTGATCTGCAGAGTCGTCGAAACTATAATTGATGAGTCCAGTGAGGACATAGCCATACTCGTCTTTGTAACCATGACCACCATTAACAGGGGTCCATTGAACACTTCCCAGTCTTAGTCCGCTTATGCAATTCCTCTCAAGCTTAGAAATTCTTCCAGCCTCTTCCATTCTCAATTTTTGTAATTCTTCAATAACTTTCAACTGTTCCAAAATTTGGAACTTTAATACTTCCAGTTCCGAATTTTGATCCACTTGGGCCTTTTTTATGGCAAGAACGTCTCTCGGGTCAACCTTCTCCTTGAATGCATCAGCAGTCATTGATATTTGAATTTGGGATATTTTGGAAGAGAGTGCCATTATGACATCTTTATGCTCTCTGAGTTGATCTAATTCAAAAAATGCCAAGTGTTATTAAAAATGTTCAAATGAATTAGTTATCCGTTCTAAACAATAATGAATAGAATGATTTTACCATAAGGAATGATGAAGAAATAAACCACCATCACAGATATCCCAACTGAGACTCCGAATGAGACTCCATGGAATAAAATGAAGAACTGCGTACCATTCTTTGAACGCACCCGCCCTTCTCTCCGATTTGACATTTTCCAAACTATTTGTTTTCCAACCGGACACGTTCCAATAAAATGTAATGAGTTATTTCCTCCATATGAATGTTCCAATTCAAGGCAACTGTAGTGAGAAATAGTTCTCCGAAATCAATTGTGTGACTATTGGTTTTCCATGCACACCTGATAAGTGTGTGCTTAATACGGAATCTTATCAGTTTATTTGGTTTGCTCCCCCATAGGGTTTGGTTCTCTTATAGATGTGTAGCACACTGGCCACTATTCATTTTGGCAAATATGAAGTACACAAAAGTGTTAAGACTTTTCGGAGTAGTCCTGTTATTGTTCAGTGGAGGGGCAATGGGGGGTTTTTTGAAGGACATTGGTCGTGGTGCAGCAAAGGAAGTTTCCAGTGGGTTCCAAAGTACTGCCAAAATATTAAGTGATAGTTTACTCCAGGCAAGTTATCGACTCGAGGAAGCAATGCGAATTGGGAGTGAGGCAGTAAGGGAAACAGTCGCCCAACTCATGGTCCCAATCACAGAACTCGTCCACAACATTGAATTTAGAATCAATTCAGGAGACTTGGCTCATGTGGGGGCGGATGCTTCGGCAAATTTGAAGGACGCATTAATCCAGTTATCAAAAAACTGGAACCTCGCCATCAATTCTGCCGATTTGGAGGTAAACTCAACAAATGTGCAAAAATTGAGACGAAATGTTAACATATTTCTTCCTTGATGTGCAGATGGTTGGGGCTGAAGCTGCCAAACTCCTGAGTGATGCCATACAGAATATGAACATAAGGGTTGAAGTTGCTTTTAGCATCGATGAAAACACAAAGGACGCCATTGGATACATGGCCATGGCTGGAGGAATTGGGTTTACAGTACTCTTAATTGGAATTCTACTATGTATCAAATCATGTAGGTCGTGTTGTAGGGATTGTTGTGTTAAATCTGTAGAGGGATTTGAAGATTTATTTTTTCAAAGTGGTGATGATGAATTTGGAAGTGAGGATGGAGAAATTGATCCTGAAAAGGGGGAAGGACAAGATGGGAAAGGAATGTTTTTGAAACTGAACAATCTTGACAGTAATGTGAAAGTGAATAATCTTATTTAAATTAGGCTCTAACTTCTTTCATGTTGAATCTTGAATCTCTATTTCTTAAACATGAACCTTTTTAAATGTTCATCATGCCTAATAGCCATATTTGTACAAGCAAATGTTGCATCTTGAAAATGTTAAGCATATTTTAACAACAATATTTTAAGAATGCACAATCACATGAATCCACGTTTTATAACTATGTTTTATAATATAAATTATAAGTTTACGTTAATGAATAATGAACATAAACAACTAATAAACTAAGTTAGGCATATTAAATGATTGGATATTAATCTATTCCAGAAATCGTTATATTCCGCCAGCAAAAAATTGTTCGTTGCTTATGTTGTAAGGCATTTCTAATGAAAATGTTTCTAGTTTTGTCCAAGCTAAGCGATTTTATTGGAGTCTTGTTGAGATTGAGTCGTATTCTCCTTGGGCAAGTGAAGTTCCTACAAGGACAATGGAGTAAGTGGTCAGGAGCAGAATCATGATGAAGAATCTTGTTTAATGGTTTACTTTTAGTGCACTTCTTTTTGGCATTGACTTCTGGAAGACCCCCAACTGCTTAAATCTCTTCTCCTCTTCCTACTTCTTCCTCCACTTATCCCATTTTATTAGATTTTGTCCTTGGATCAAGCTGTTCCAAAAATGGGAGAAAAAAGCTCCAAAATGAAAGAGGATATGTCCACTTATGTCTCCTTCAAAGTTTATTAGACACATCAACCACAAAATCCTTTCATTCATTCTCAGAAATCCGCTCTTTCCACAAAATTGAACTTTGTCCATTAGATTCGACACTTCCAGCCTTAAGCCCTTTTCAAATACCAAACATCCCCAACAGCATTTTCCAAGTAATTATTCGGAAAATACGGAATCATTTCCCAGACTTGTTGGCCCTGCGCACTAAACGCTATCGCAGAGTTTAGGAATAGCCTAGTAAACGAACAACGGAGTGTTATCACAATTTCATGTTATTTCCATGAAGCTTTAAGAAATTCTCATAAAATTGTGAAAACTGGATCCAGAGAAAAGTGGAGGAAAGGAGGAACCTACTTTGTCTTTGTCTTTTGGTAAAGTGTGGAGATGTTCAAGAAATTTTTAATTTAAGAAGGAAACAGGCTGCGTCGCCTTCTGCTCAACACTTCTAATCCTGTCCCTTTCTTTTCGGAGGCAATTTTTCATGTTGGAGGATGTGGATGCCTTTGGAATGTCAGAAGCTCCTGTTCCAGACGAGTATTGTCAATTGTACGGATATGAGTAACGCAAGGGCAGATGTGGTCAAAAACTTTCCCTACCCTCGAAAGTCATTTATTTTGAGCCACTCTTTGAAAATTTTAAGGGTTTTCAGCTTTAAACCTCTTTCAAATGTTAAGGAGAAAACTATGACTGAAAACTGGTAAACCTTTGAATCTCTTTTATTTATTTATGGGTTCATGGCCAATTACCCACATTAGGTTAACCATTTAGTTTCTATTTCTAATTATTTCATAATGCATTCCTCCAATTCATTAGAAACACGTACATCTTTAAAAAAAACTGCTTATACTAACCGAATTGATCTTCCTGAGTGCGGGTTTTTTTAAAACTGGTAGAAATGTGGATGAGATAAAAAAAATGTAGTTGGATTAAATGGAAAACTGGTGAGGGGTACTTGGATTAGGGGAGATTGGATGAGAGTAATAAAGGACTCTAGCTCAAGTCCCCCAAGGCCCAATCAGAATAAGCCTGGCAGAGAATCCACATCTAAAATTCAGTTCTCCTCCCATGACAAAAAGTCCCTTGATTGGGTCCCTTTATCTTCCTTGGGCATCTGCCCAAATTCAAATCTCCATTCCGTTTAGCATTTAAATGTTTCACTTCATTAGATTAGCCATTTGGATAAGGTGTGTCTTCTTCCTCTTCTAATTCCAACCAAATCCAATTCACTACCTCCTCTTCCAATTCCAAAGAGAAAGGAAACTGAAACCATGTTACCCCTCCGTAGTTTACGACGACCCTCATTTAACTCCAATGCCTCGTGAGTGTTTGGAATAAAGGAGGGAAAGAGGAGAAAGTTTAATTTCAAAACGAGGAAACATGTTTGAATTTAAATTTGTAAATCTACTCGAACTCAAATTAGAATTTCCATCCGTATTCAAAAGGAAGGAGTCCTAATGTCCACTCACAAGATTCTTTACCTTAAGATGACTCTACTAAAATTACTTTCTCCCTTTCTCTTCTTTTCTCTCGAAAAGGATCCTCCGTTTCTATTTATCTAATTACGACGGAGAAACTTTGTTGCTGGAAAGAAGAAAAGAGAAGGGGGGATGATAGGAAGAGAGAAAACATGTTCCAATCATTAGAACCGGGAGGGGAGAAAACGGAGGGAAAAAAGCTAAACTCATCTCCGGCAATAATGCGAGGGGTCATTTTCGGCAGTCTTTCTAAACCTACCACTCAGTTGGAGAGGGAGCGTAAAATAAAATTATAAATTGTACCAATCCAACTACTTTACAATTTTATTTTTTTCAAGATTTTTACATTTCTAATAACATTGGATTAATAGTTAATTAAAAGTCTTCTATTTATGTTCTATCTTTCCAAAACCAAAAAAATACACGAAACTGGAGCCCGTTTGATTGGACTTTAGATGAAATTGAAATTAGGCACTGCTAAAAAACACGAGCATTCTCCCTACTCTACTGGGGATAGTTATTTTGTCTCATGTTCTTTTCGTTTTTTCTTTCTTCGTTTTCTCAAGAAACGAGAGGAAAATGATGATTGTGACCAGTGAGTTAATCTAATGTCGGAGAGAACAATGACATGGGAAATGAATCTTTCTTTTGTTCCCTTCTTCTCATTTTCTCTCGAGTAGTTTTTGGGGGTGGTAGAGAAAATAATTGAATTAACGTCTGTGTTTCCCCGGAAGGTCCAAGATGTCCGGCTCCTTCCGCTCTTCCACCAGCCAACGGAAAATGCAATCACGTTTGACCTTTTACCATACTTGTGGAAAACCGTTGTGGTCAACTTTTTTCCCACTGGAATACTTTCTCCAACCTGTCATCATTTTAGACCCCACCGCTGTAGAAAGTTTAAACGTACAAATATTTCGGGACAACCCTTCACTTAATTTCCTTTTCTTTTCGTTTCGACTGCTTTTTTGCAGTTTTTGACCCCGTGTAGGATATTCCTTAGGAAAGTATAATAATCCACTTGGTCGCGCAAATGCTTTTTGTGTTCGATTGACACACGGACTACGTAATTCTTCTCACTTTGTCGTGAATTGCTTCCATATTTTATTTGAAAAGTTGACGATGAAGAGG
>JAQIYD010000171.1:0-11203 GCA_034699565.1 Anurida granulata
CACAACTACTTCCAATCTCAGGCCGGCAGAGGAGAAGAATCGAAGTCTTAACCACTGAACCAGGCTCGCTCCTTTCAGTAAAAAAATACAAATATATGGACAATTTCGTCCGGAAAATTGTTCGCCTAAGAAAAATGTGAAATTCCAGAATCCCATTAACTAGTGGGGCAAATTGTGCACAACTTGTGACCAATTATGGGTTGCGTTGTTCTACCCGTTACCATAACTGATTGTTCGAGGAAAGCTTTCAGATTGGAATTCTACGACTCTTCAATTTAAACACGGATGCCGTAAATATTGTATTGAACGGTGTATGCTTCCTGGAAGCGATCTCTTTTTATCGATCTCCAATTGTTCAAACAATCATTGACCATGAATATCGTTCATGGAATTTATGCGGCTATGCGGTTTGATTAACTATATTATAGTCATAGTCAAGTCATACTAATTATAGTCAAGTGCGAGGAATTTTTGCACAGCTCTATATACTTGGAAATGTTTTTCGTTTCTAGTTGTTTACAAGTGCAAATGAATCTTTGACATGTTCTAAGTGACATTTATGCCCAACTACCTATATTGTGTGAAACTTGAAACATATTTTTGAAACCGTTAGTTACCATAAATCAGCCTACAGTACTTAGCCAAATTTCGGAGGTTGGTTAGCCGCATGTTTGATTATTCGCTGTGAAACGCATTATGAACAATCAACTCTTAATAATTTAAGTGCAGTTATAGTTCACTAGCAGATTGACCATTTTCTGGCATTAAATCCGGAACTCTCGTCCACGGTAAAACAGACAGTATGCTGATCTAGTAAGCGAATGTTTTTCAGGGGGGAAATGAAACCCATGTTCCCCAGTCATTTGAATCAAAAAGATCAAAGTTCACGGAGGGATGTTATGAGTTCTAACTATATGTGGGTGGATCGAATTTATCATCGGTTTGTTTGGCATGTTTAATGTCTAGTGTGTTTAGACAAATCTGAAGCGGAACTATGGATTTGATCTATAACTGGAGCAGCTCATAGAACTAGCCACCAGAACGCGATCTGAACAATATTCGACAACACAAGCCTAGTTGCAACAACGCATTACTCTAGAAGTCGGAGGTATGGGAAGAAGCGGGAGGTCGGGGAAGGAGTGGCAATAAAAAAGCTTGTCTTAATTATGTGGTGTCAGTTATAACGTATACTTGGAATATGTGCTGTTACATCGCTATGAAAACTTACTTTAATGGAATACAGTGAAAAACTATCACACATTTCTTTATTACTGTCATAGTTATGCTAAAATATTATTCTGGCAATTTCAATGGGATGATCCATGTAAACGTTCCAATTGCAATCAATAAATTCCAATATTATGAAAACTACCAAAATCAATATCATTCCGCTGTATTTAGTTCAACAATTTTATTCAGCTGCAGCTACTGAACAGAATGTTGCAAATGTAGTATTAAACAGTTCCTGGTGCGAAACGGCCGCACCAATCCCTGTAAACCGCTTCAGTTAAATCTTCTACCTGATTCCCATTCTGGGTGTTGACATATGTTCTTCCTTTGTAGTAGTATTCATAGTCCAATGTACTTTTGGAGCATGATTCAACTCCTTCAAATTGATAAGGGTATATCTCTGTCCAGTGGATCTGGAATACACTAGCGAGTGTAGTTTTATTTAAAATCGGTTCTTTCCCGTTGGATGATGGCGCGGTGACCAAGAATAAAATACATATGTGACCCCTTGCCAAGGATATCCCGTACAAGTAAAATGTGTATCCTGCAGCATCCGAAACGTAAATGACAGGAATTGTTTTGTCTTTAAACTTCTTGTCCAACGCCGCCTTCTTGTAGACTTTTTGTTTTGGAATGACATGGACAACGTCAATTTCATTATCATTATCAGGGAAATTTAAGTTTTCCTTTTTCATTGCGTTTTTCAGAGCATCTCGAACGAGTGGGAAAGAGGACTCTCCTTTTAGAACCTTATCTCCATCTCGCTTCCCGCTCAATTTTAAGCGGGATTCTGGATTTGCGGCAAACGTTCCATGTTTGTGTAATTCATCCATATATGGAAGTAATGCATCATCAACCCAGTAAAACTGGACATGCTTGTTGCTGTCAAATGATTTAAATGAAAGAGTCGCTCCTGTGATGGAATCGTTCCCGAGCTTGAAGTTTGTTGGTATTTTTTGTTCTCGAAATGATAAGTACATCCCATGTGTTGATTCAGCTTCTGGCCAATAAGATTCTAGAAAATCTGCCCCGTCTGCCGTTCTAAAAGCTGTTGTCGAGTCCGTGTTTCCTGTTGCAATTATGATCGCGTGGTACTTGGTAACTCTCCAATCTGAATTTTCATCAATTGGTACTTCATTGTTGTACATTGCTGCGGTAAACGTTTTCTTAGTGAGCTTGAATTGACGAGAGTATTTTAAATTCAAGTATTTCAAAATTTCCATTTGGAGTTTCCCCACACATACGTTTAGATAACCGTAACCATCCCTAGGGTTAACTTTATGCTGCGGGCCAAAGAAATAATTGAATGAGTCATCTTCTTCAAAAAGATTTTCCCTTATTCCTTTTGGCAAAGATATTGCTGCAGCATATGCCATATTCAGAACTTGTGGACGAATGTTTTCCTGTGCTTCTTCACCAACAAGGAGAATATCCCTACTATCCAATATGTCTACAAAACAGGACAACTTACGCTTCTCGTATGTCTCAAGTATTTTCAGTGCCATAAGCAGACCGGCAGGCCCAGCACCCACAACCAAGTGCTGCTCTTGAGCAGCAACATGGGCCGAAAAAATGAATTGCACAACCACGAACAACAAAAATTGAACAGCCATGGCTTGGCAATTAACAATTGTTTTCAAAAAGTTCAGTTCTAGAAAATGTTTTTAGGTCAAACTACCGATCTATCGGCTTCAGGTTTATATAGGTTGAGAGGAGCTGGGTTGGAAATCCAGAAGCATGAGCTTTTGCAGCAGAGGCGCGCGTAGCTGGAACTACGTCAAATTACAAAAACAAAATGTCCTGTTCCAAATCCATTTCTTTCGACCCATATATAGACTGATGTGGTAGTTTTTGCATGCGCCGCATTTATTCGGCTGCAAGCAAGTCTAGTATTCAGGTTTGTTCTTGGCTCAGTTGTGAAAACGAAATTAAGGCAAAATTCTCATTGCACCGTTGGGCTGTGGCTTAGCATTACCTTAACTAACATCTCGGATTGAGCAGTCATAACTTCACACGAGAAACTTCTGGTATAGTGTGCGTGTTGATAGCACAGACTGAAGAAAACAATGCGTCCTTTGTTCTGAGTGACTATAGAATATGAACGGCCTGCTTTACTTTAAAAGTCGGATACTCACGCTTTGTCCATGCATTTTGAATTTATAAAGTGTCTGCCCACTTCCTCCGCCTTGACACTACTTTTAAAAGTATGAATACTAACCTAAAACGGTGAAAACATTGTATTTAATCAAAATCTTTCCACTTGCACTGCCTTAATTCTACGTCAGTTATTTTTCAATCTGATTCAATGGAAGACTAGATTCCAAGGTTCCAAGTGCCTTGGCTTAATACTACGTCAGACATTTTTTAATGTGCTTCGTGGATGACGCGATTGCTAAGTTTTCAAGGTTCCCAGGTAACCTGGCATTATTGTTCATTAACAATCTAATTTATAAACGTTCGTTTGAAAAATTTTCCTCAAATGTAACTTTCGACGACCCGCACCAAAATTACAACTGAATATTTCTTGAACTAATTTACTGTAGTGGTCGACTTTTTAAGAATCACAGAATGGACGACTAAATTCTGATTTTAATTTAAGGAACGGTTTTGATATTTACGAGAAGTCAACGAGAAAACGACTGTTCAAAAAAACTTCAAAATTCTGAAACTCTTACTCTGTAATTGTTTGACAAATTTAATTGTATGTGTAAATAGTTATCTGACCTGGGCCACAAAATGAAACGGGTGACATCTCATTCCATGAGATACAGGAGAAGATGACCCCTTGTTAGACAACTTTCTGAGGTTGGTTAACCGCATGTTTGATCATTCGTTGTGAAACGCATTATGAACCACCAAATGATAACAATTTAAGTGCAATTATACTTCACTAACAGATTGACCAGTTTCTGGCATTGAATTCGTAACTCTCGCCCACGGTAAAACAGACAATAGGTTAACCTAGCAAGCAAATGTTATTCAAGGGGGGAAACGAAACCCATCTTCCCCAATCATTTGAATCAAAAAAATCGAAGTTCAGGGATGGATGTTATGAGTTCTAACTTTATGTGGGTGGAACGAATTTATCAGCGCTTTGTACTTCTAGAGTAATGCGTTGTTGCAACTAGGCTTGTGTTGTCGAAATATTGTTCAGATCGTGTTCTGGTGGCTAGTTCTACGAGCTGCTCCAGTTGTAGATCAAATCCATATTTCTGCTTCAGATTTGTTTAAATACATTAGACATTAAACATGCCAACTTCTTCAGTATTGCCCTGGGTTGCTTCTGGCAGAAACAGTTTAGTATTAACAAGCTTCTACTATGCGATTCCAGGTTTTTTGTTTGGGTGTTTATTGAATCCAGTGCAACAACGATATATAAATACAAATAAATGGGCAATTTCGTCCGGGAAATAGTTCGCCTAAGAAAAAATGTGAAATTCCTAAATCCCGTTAACTAGTGGAGCAAATTGTGCATGTCTTGTGACCAATTCTGGGTTGCGAAGTTCTACTCGTTACTATAACTGATCCACCTTCGCCCTTAATCTGTTCGAGAAAAGCGTTCAGTATGGAATTTTACGACTCTTCAATTCAAGGTCGGGTGCCTAAAATATTGTATTTAACGGTGTACGCTTCCTGGAAGCGATTTCTTTTTATCGAGCTCCAATTGTTCAAACAATCCTTGACCATGAATACCGTTTATGGAGTTTATGCGGCTATATTGTTTGATAAACAACTCACTTCCAGATTACATTTAAGCATTATATATAATTATAGTCAAGTGCGAGGAATTTATGCACAATTCTACACAGTTGGAAATTTCTTTCGTTTTCCTGTGAGTTTTAAGTGAGATTTATGCCCAACTACCTATATTGTGTGAAACTTGAACCATTTTTGAAACCGTTAGTTACCGTAAGTCAGTGTATAGTATTTAGACAAATTTCGGAGTTTGGTTAACCGCATGCTTGATTATTCGTTGTGAAACACATTATGAACAATCCACTGATAAAAATTTAAGTGCAATGATAGTTCACCAACAGATTGACCATTTTTTGGCATTAAATCCGGAATTCTCGTCCACGGTAAAACAGACAATATGTTAACTTAGCAAGCTAATGTTATTCATGGGGGAAATCAAACCCATGTTCCCCTGTCATTTGAATCAAAAAAATCGAAGTCAGGGAAGGATGTTATGAGTTCTAACTTTATAAGCTAATGTTATTCAGGGGGGAAACCAAACCCATGTTCCCCAGTCATTTGAAGCAACAAAATCGAAGTCAGGGAGGGATGTTATGAGTTCTAACTTTATGTGGGTGGAACGAAGCAGCGCTTTGTACTTCTAGAGTAATGCGTTGTTGCAACTAGGCATGTGTTGTCGAAATATTGTTCCGATCGTGTTCTGGTGGCTAGTTCTATGACCTTCTGCAGTTTTTAGACCAAATCCCCATTTCCGCTTCAGATTTGTCTAAACACATTGGCGATTAAAGTTGCCAACTTCTTTAGTGTTGCTTTGCGTTACTTCTAGCACTAATAGTTTTGTATTGACAAGCTTCTACTTTGCTATAAATCTGCTTTGAGATAGATTAAAGTAATAATTGATTACAAATATTCAACATCAGGTTCTTGAATAATTGAAAATTTCTATACTTCGTTTCTACCAGTTATTTTAGTTCAATATTCGAATTGTATATTTTAATAATTTATGTAAAGTGAAACTCTTCAAATATCACGCGGGACCAAACTATCGCTCACAGCATTCAAGAAAGTCTAGGTTGCAAATATGATATATGTATATGACAGTAAAATAAAATTTCTGGCTTGTTTTTATTGGTGTTTTGTAAGAAGGTCTTCCAGCCAGCTTGATAACTAGAATTTATTGTTTGTTGTATCAACCTAGTTCCGTGTTTAGTGGACGCCACAAATAAATCATCGAGTTTCAATTTTGTTCGTTTCAAAAGGGCAGAAATCACAAAGGACAAACTCACTTAATTAAAATTGATTAAACTAAGTGGCTCAATGTTAATTATGGGAATTCATTTCCATTCCTGTTAAATATCAATTTAAGAAACACAGCGTTAATTAGTGCTCGGTGGACTTTTGTAAGGAAAGCATGGGTAACTTTAAGACCTCTGGCGCATTCCTCTGTATTACTCTACTGTCAATTATCTTGACTAAAGTGTCTAAAGGTGAAGGCAAAACGATCTGTCGTTGCTCCGCTTTTTTCAATTTCACCCTTTCAGAAAGCTCCACACGGGAATGTTCAAGTCGTATGAACCTGACTTGTTACAACTACAAAACCCATTCGAGAGGAAACACAAGACCATATTTTTGTGAAGTTGGTAATAAAAAAATCGAATTTGATCAGTGTTGTGGCGAGAAAGGGGCGAATCTAAGGACGACATGCCACGAAATATAACTCGGATTTTTCACACAGAATGTACATATTAACCCTTAATCTTGCAGTATTTACTAACCAACCAACTATTGAAAAAATAAATCTAGAAATATTTTTTCTATGCATATTAAACAATTTAATAATTTAATAACTCTTGCAGTAAAATTTTGATGCTAATCTCACGTTCGGACCTTACTAATATTTATGAAAAGCTTTAAAGGGGGAAACTACAAAATCATTGTGTTAAATCCCATTCAAAAAATTTCAGTTTCAAAGAACTTTTTTTCAAAATGTTGTCATAGGAATTTAAGAAGACTTCAGAGGTCACTTGAGGTCATCTTTAGTGAAAATGTAATTTTTTCTGAATTTTCTTACCACAACACTTCGCACAACCAAAATCATTTATATGTTCATACAAAAATTTGGTTGCTAGGTGCCGCATGCTCCTTAATGGTAGCTTGCATTTCCACTTCAAAAACATCACATGTTAATCTCTAAAAGGGCTGCTTGTTCATGGCTAGACGGGTTTACTGGGATAAACCAAGTTTATTTTTACAATTCCGATATTCTCTTCTCTTCTCTGAAATTTTTTGTTTATTTTTTATACCAGTTTGTGCCTTTTGAACTTGTGCTAACATTTTGAAGCAAAATTGTCATTTCCATATTTATAAACATTGTTGTTGAGTGATGAATGAACAATGGTACACTTGAAATCTAACCAACTTAATGATGCATGTCCATTAAATTTCCTTTAAATTTCCAAGTTGCAAGAAATGTCCGTAATTTGGAAAATAAATTCTTCAAAATTTGGAAAAGGATTGTCTGTCCGCAAGTATGTCCCCTTCATTTTACTATGTAACAAATTCAAGATACAATAATAAACGAATCTGTTCACTCTTGAATAATTTTTGAGACAGTAAATAGAGTAATTTTTGGAGGCACATAAGTTTGAACATTTAAGCTGAAAGGGGATCAGGGCATATATTTCGTCTAATTTATATCTAACTACAGTTACTGCATTTAAATGCCAACCATTTTCCCAAGCATGAATTTTTTTCTGCTAAAATGGGTTTTCTAAATAGAGTACTTAGTGGCATATTCCATTTTTAAACAGTAGAATTTGGGTCACAAGCCAAAGTAATGACATCGTTAACCATGATAGCAAAAATTATAAAAACATTGACATTGCAGAGGAAATATTATGGAATTTTTTGACTAACTTAACTCATAAGCAACTAGCAATATAGGGTAACAAATCTTTAGCGAAAAGAGTAGTAAATTGTACCCGAAGGTGATGAACGAGATTTTGGAAATGTCAGATTATGAACTTTAACCTTTCAACGCTGTAAAAATTTCATGAAAAACTTGAAATTTGAAACCGTACTAGGTTTGCCGTGAATTTGGAAAGTTTTACAAGATGACTTTCGTATACTAATCCGTGAAATCCGATGCTGAACATTCTTAGTATGAGGAATTCTATTGGCAGGGGTTCCAACCAAACACTTCCTTCATCTTAGGCTTCCTCGAATTCGTCATCCTCTTCCCCCTCTTCAAGTTCATAAAACTCTTCGTTTTCTTCGAGTTCGTAGTCCTCTTCATGTCCTTCGGGTTCTGAATCCTCTTCGCCTTCTACGGAATCGCAAAACTCTTCGTTTTCTTCGGGTTCTGAATCCTCGTCGTTTTCTTCGAGTTCGTATTCACGTTCGTCTTTTTCGGTTTCTAAAACCTCTTCGTTTTCTTCGGGATCATAGTCATCTTCATCTTCCTCCTGTTCCGAAAAATCGTTGTTTTCTTCTGGTTCATAGTCATCTTCATCCTCTGAAACAGCTTCACATTCCTCATCCTCATCCAGGGCTTCTCCTGTGAAGAAAAGCACCGCACGTGGACAGATCCTTTCACGAATGTATTTCCCAATCTAAAACATCAGAAATAATCACGTTAGTTTAGACCACTACACATCAAACCAACCAATTTATTAACATGTATAACACATAATCCATAATTTTACCTCAAAATCCTTAGTGCGACGCAACTGAAAATCTTCCAGTGCATCACCCTCAGCAATAACAACCGAATTGAAGAAATTGAAAAAGGAATGCTGCTCTACTATTTTGGTTACCAGGCTAACACACCCAAGATGTTTATGTTTCTTTTTCTTCGAAACTTCTTTGAGCGTTACATCTTTTCCGGGGTACCAGTCGATTGCACATCCCTGTTTTTACAAAAAAAGAATTGGAATAAGCTGAATATGAATATCGACTGTGCACTGTCCGAGTGCGTTGAATCATCATATGGTTAACCGATATTCTCGACTTACGTTGCTCTCGATAAGCTCAGGCCCTTCGAAAGAAAATGGGTCTTCCTCGTCCATTTCACACTTCAAAACGTAAGTCTTGGTCAAGACAGGGTTCACAAAGAACTCGTTTGGGGAGAAGTGGAAGTGTAGTGTGAAACCCTGGAAATTAATCAATAAATTAAATGAGCATTCACTGAGAAAAGCACTGTCTTAGGGAAGCTCCAATTGTGAGAGAATTTAGCGTTAATTAGAACATGCTGAATCCTATTCCTTAAGAACTTTGAAAAATTTTAAAAATTGAAGCGCAACATTTTTTAAAAAAACCTGCTTTGAATTTTTACCAAAACCCCCTTTTTCAAACCGTCTCTAGTATAATCTAAACTGCATGAATTGAAGCTCAAAATAACCAAAAAGACAAAATTTCTAACAAAAATTAGGGATGGGGATAATTGTGTCCGCGCTTGGAAGTCTGCGCATTGCCTAAAACAGATGAAGACATACTTTTTTTTTCAAAATCTGTCGAACTTTCAAATGTACTCTAACTAAAAGTGACAAATGTCCCAGAAGCCACTTGCGCATTCGGCGGCAACGGCAAGCCTCTAAAGACAAAACGGCAGGTTTCAATTCTTCTGAAATTCGGCACATTTCCACAGCATTCCTACGCAGCTCCGGTGTGGCTCCGACACATTTATGCACATTTATCCAAACTGATTGGGTAATTGTGGAAGCCAATTATTAAAAATTCAATAATTCATAACTTTAAATTTACACCAAATTTGGGGAATATTCCGCGACGTCCGATAACTGGTTTTAAATCTCTGCTATTTTGAAATTCGCAAATATTCAACCTGATAACTAGAAAAAGAACAAATATTCTACAAACGAGCACAATTTTGCATCCGGTGAAACGACCCTAATTTGTATCTTTTCCAAGCAAGATTTTTTCGGAATCCGCTCAGCACGTTTAGATTGCTCAGCAGATACAATTTGAGCACATCTTCAATCCGAAAATGGATTTTACGGTTAAAGAATCGTAAATATTAAATCCGAAAAGAAGTGAAAAAATATTTTGCATACCATTGGTTGATTGGAAACCTCAACTGTGACGTCAGTCAAATGCCTCAGAATTGGCTCATCAGCTTCATCAATCAGTTCATTTAACAAATCCACATTTGTAAATATTTTGAGCCAAAAATCCGGAATTCCGGTGGTTTTGGTTCCAGAATCATCACTCCTGTAAATAGTAAAATTTAGCCCATTGTAATAAAGCTGTACAAAATCCAACGCCCCGCTTTTATTCCAAACAGAACTTACTTTTCTTTGTCTAGATTCATTTCCTCCACTTGAACAGCAATGTCTTCATATTCCCCTTTTGGAAAATGAGATTCCTTATCGGATGGCTCATACTCTCCACTCGTAATCTGGCGTCGCTAAATGTCAAACAATAGAACGAGTTTTAGGAACGGAAGTGGGAAAAATAGACAAACTTTAGAATAGCTCTAATCCATTTCTAACCTTTTCAAAAATAGGCTCATAAACCGGAGTATATTTTGCTTCAATCGCATGCAATTCAGCATGAAATTCGGCTTCCAATTTGGTCATCTCCATTTGGACCTTCTTCAAAGCCAAAATTCGTCGTCGGACTTCTGGCGCATGTTCACTCTAGGAATACAACAACAAAGCAGTTGTTAGAGCTACTCCCAATCAATTGTTGAAAATGAGTGTTATTTTATGCAGAAAACTTACGACGAACAAAGCAACTTCTTCTTCCCAGTCCTCATGTTCATCTTCAACGCTAACACTTGCGACTTCAATGTCGTCGTCCTCGTTTGATTGAACTGCAACGGCTTTAAGGTCGCTCATTTTCTAATGAACCAAACCAAAATTGTTGAAATATGAGTTTTAATGTGATGGAGACTAGTGCAATCGCCTCGACACAACACGTTCCTTCGGAGAAGGGGTATGGAGGGCTAAGTCAAGAAAATCTTGTAATTATCAGCAATATAACTACTTAATGAATCCAGCGGAACTAAAAGTGACAGGAATGAATTTTGACAAAAAAAACCGAGTGATTGTTATATTATCCTACTTGCTTTTTTAACGAAAATCGTAAATTTATTTAGCAATTTCTAACATTAAAAAGAGCTATTCTCGTCATATTTGCCCACAAATGCCCAAACATCGGAGTTACCGGTAAATGTTCGCAGCGCCGAATCAGGAGATTTGAGGAATTTTATGAGTGATGGGAAATTTCGCTGGAGGCGGGAAACTTTAAAAATCTGGAC
>JAQIYD010000172.1:0-11158 GCA_034699565.1 Anurida granulata
TGGCGTTTAATAAATTCAAAAATCATGGAAAAAATTCAAAACAATAAAAAAACATTCACAACATCTTTACAACTTTCAAAAAATTCAAGAAAACGTTCAATAAATGCGTTAAAGAAATTTAGAAAACGGTAAATGAATATTTCTAAAAACGTCGAAAGTTCAAACGTTCAAAAAAAATTTAAAATGTCTTCAAAAAATCCTTTTTTAATTCTTTTTTTCAAAGACCGCCTTTTCTTTCTAACAAATTCAATAAAGGTCAAATAAATTCCGAAAACTTTCAATAAATACAAAAAAAGTTCTAGAAATTTTACCTGATCACTTATTGTTTCATAAAATTTTAACCTAAAACTTAAAATGGGTAACTGGGTAACGCCCAGAAAAGTGTTATTTTTTAATAGAGGTCGGAAGTTTTTCCTGCCACCGGAGAGTGTCAATTTCAAATTAATGAATAAAAGACTCCAATTTCAACGGAGCATAAAATGAATTAAAATTTAATAAAATAATATAATAAAATAATAATATAACGGAGAATTAACTCTAGTTAACTCTAGTTAACACATTCCAATGCTAACAAAACTCTTCTGTTGTAATAAAGTGAACTAATTTTATTGAAATCCTCCTCGTCCACTTTTACCACCACACTCTGCAGATTTCGCACAAATCAAAGATTCATAAAAAACGTTTTTCAAAACACAAAAACTCCACCACTTCCACTTTTCGCTAAAACCTAACCGCTGTTGTCTTTCCTTCAACTTTTTTGGTAATAACAAACAATAAATCACCAGACACCACAACCCTTTTCGCACCGAAGAATTCCCTTCCTTTTTAGGAGAATTTTGATTTTAGAAATAAGACATGCTTTTCAAAACTTCAAAATTCGGTTTTGGATTTACAACAAATGTCAATGTTTTATAAATTTAATAGACGAGCTGGCGTTGAGAATAGTCGACTAGAATAGTTATTTAAAAAATTAGAGAGCATATTAACGACACACTTCGGAAATCGAAAGCAAGAGCTTCCCGTTGCCGAATCGTCCCGTGCCGCTCCAGCAGGAGAGTCATCCCGGTGCAGTCCTTCCGGTTCAGTCTCGGTCAAACGAAGGTGCCGCGAATACGCTTCTTCAAAGTCATCATTTGCCACCTCCAAAGCAAACTTTTCAATTCGCTGCACGTTTTCGGTTTTCAATTTGGATCTCGCGTGGTAGGCCCTCCATTTAAGATAGGCCTGAGAACAGATTAAACTCAATTATTATTTGGGGCCTTTCCGTTCCGCTTTCTTTGGTGAGTGAGTTTAAAATAGAAACTGAAGAAATAAACGTGTTATGGGACTGTGTCACCCCTCCCAGCGGGAGAATGCGGGTGGCAACACCAAAATGACCTAAGCATAGCTTAGGGAGAGTCGCAAGTGGCTGCCCCTGCCACTAGGTCACTGGTTCGGTCTACGGGGCTGGGTATAGCTACCGGATGTGAGGTCAAAGGATGGGAGCTGTAAGGTCAAAGGTCGGTGGACGGGATGACCGGGTGACTGGGTCGCCAAGCGGCTGTCGATATGGAGGTCAGGACATACCTGGGTGACCCACCCCTGGGTCACCCTCTGAAGACGGGTCGATCGTCGTCGGTGGGTTAGGAGCTGGATGCCGGGATGACCTGGATGATGGTCACTGGGCGACCCACCCATGGGTCACCCTCTAAGGCAGAAGGTCGCTGGCAGGTGAGGATACCACGAGGGCGGTCTCTGGGTGACTCGCCCCTGGGTCACTCTCGGCAGGCGAGTCGAAAGCCATTGGCTGGAGGTCCGGTCAATAAACTCCCACCTCATGACAACTACAGGACGAATGTGCTTTTTGGCCACGAGGGGCCCCTTTATTGGTGGTCAAGACTAAGGGGTAAAGGGTTACCAGGAATCTGGCTGGACTAGGCCTCCAGAAGTGGAGCCCCCTTGAAGAGGGAGCTCCCCTTCGGGAGCAACTCTCTCGTACCGACTCTAACTCCCGACTGATCGTCACTTGACGATCTCCTCCTTAGCGTCAGAGGATTTGGCCGTCAAGCCAAATCCGCAGATGCTCTACTCGGGTTTTTCCCCGAGGTCAGAACCGAAATAGGTTGGCAGCTTCACAAGAGCAAACCGAGCCCGAGCCATATTTGGCGATGGTGAGGTGGAGGCGCTCTCCTCCTCTGCGTCTGAGGATTTGGCAGTTATGCCAAATCCGCAGACGCTCAAACCGGGTTTTTCCCCGAGGTCAGGACCCAAATAGGACGACAGCCCAGCAAGAGCAAACCGAGCCCGAGCCATATTTGGCGATGGTGAGGTGGACTCAACTCTGGCTGGGCTGGCGCCAATGAGTCAGACTTTCTCCCCGGAGGAAGTGCTGACATAACCTCCCCTGTCCAGCGAAATTCCTGTTACAATATGGGGATATGTGGCAGTTTTTAACTTTTGTATTTGATTTTTTGACTAATGCTAAGGCACTCAAAACAAACTTTCCTAATTAATATGATCGGTAGATCTTTTAATATTAATGGTTTCTTATATTTAAAACAAACTTTACTTAATTAATATGATCCGTAGATCTGTCCAATGTTAGTATTTTCCTTTAATTTAGAACAAAATTTTCTTAATTAAATGATCCGTAGATCGATCCAATGTTAGTAGTTCCCTTTAAATTTAAATCAAACTTTTCTTAATTAAAATGATCCGTAGATCGATCCAATGTTAGTAGTTCCCTTAAATTTAAATCAAACTTTTCTTAATTAAAATGATCCGTAGATCGATCCAATGTTAGTATTTTGTGGTTTTTATTAATGAAGCAAATTAAGGGTCACACATGCCAACCTGGATCCCTAAGAGAGATGTATCGTTTTGGGTTTCCATTGAATGTAATAATTGTTCAAACTCAGTGTTCAGAGGTATGAAATCGGGCGTTTCTAATAAAGGGTAGCTCTGGCGATCTGTTGTGCTAACCATTCTAATATATCCTATCTTGGGTCCGCATTCGTATTTTTTGAAGAGTGTGGTAATTACAATCCCAAGGTGTGGGCATTCAATTAAGAATGGACTAATTATACATGACTGGTTGTTGTATTCATGGCGGTTGCAAGGTGGGTCGTACTCAAATATTTTGTATTTTTCTCCCCAAACAATTACGGATTCTGTCATTTCGCATGTTTGGGCGCCGATAGTACATGGTATGATGGGTGTTAAATTATTGAGTTGGATTAAATCATCCGAATTGGTTTGCAACTCATGAATAATAATGTAGTAATTTTCTACAGTATCATAAGTAGTGCTGGGCCAACTAAAATATGTGTATGGTTTTCTTTGAGTTCCCAAGAGGGTATTATTATGGCTAAGTGGTAGCAAGGGGACGTTTTTCGGGTCTTTCCTAGTGCCCACTAATTGTTTACATTCATCTGCTGTCATGGTTATCCAGGACTGTTTAGATGAATGTTCCTGTGATCCGAAAAAGTAAAATGTTCTATATTCTTCCGTTATCTGTTTTTTACACTCAAAAGCTTTACGGGTTTTTGTTAGTGTAGTGGAAGTTATGAAATCAGCCACAGATATTGCCTTAGCTGTTGCTGATGCTGCACAGTTTCCAAATTCTTCTGTAAGTTTGTACATAATGCCTATAGTCCAGTGCGACTTTTGTTCCGGGTGAGCTAGTGGGTAGGTGTCTAAATTGAGTTGTTGGTTGACTTGGGGTGGCTCAGTTGTCCTAATGAATGAGTTTGAAGCCGTGATATTATTCAGTTCTGACTCTGAGATTGTAATGATGGTTCCCCAAACCGTTGTTGCCAGGATCAAAATTAGTAAGAGCTGCATACTAAAATCAAACAAAGGAAAGAGTGGGTTAGTGACAATAAGTTTTCGTTAGTAATTAAGTTCACTATTTGAGTGGCAGCTCAAAAAGCTTTACTTCCACGTATCCAAGTTGTGAAGCATTGTAACTAAAGTTATGTTTAAAGGGGAGTTTTTGGTAGTACTTAACAAAGGTACCATTTGGTAAATATACTCCCCATACCTCGTTTCCCTGTTCCATTTTTGGAAGCAAATGTGTTCTTTCCACCCGATATTTCCTATCATATATATTTTTGTGAATAGTTGGTGGAAATTTTAGTACATGTAATGGGGTATTTTCTTCTATGGTTCCAAATGTAACGTTAGCGATTTTTTCTAGGGTACTCATAAACTTTTCATCTGTTAAATTATTTATTATCAATAGTCGTCTGTTGAAGTCTGGGTATTTGTCATAAAGTTGAAGATAGTTGGGAATTTCGGATGTGTTCGACGGTTCCATTAGTCCTGGGTCGATTTTAGGTAGATGGGAAGGTAAGGGTCCCTGTGGAGATTCTGCATGTTCCGTGAAACGTCCCGACGGGGTTTTAGAGTCTGGGTCAAACTCCCGTTGGGGTCTTGGTGTTTTCTTTGGCATGATTTTGTAAGCTTGTTTGTCCGTTGTTATGTCACAATTTCCAATGTGAAGGATTTTGAGGAAGCCAGAATTACCGATGGTGACGCTTTCGAAGAGCGTACTAAAATTGGTTTCAATGGTGAATGTTTTAGTGATATCAAGTGTGGTAGGGTCCACCGATGCTAAGCCTTGGGTGTCTTCCATGATGGTTCTGACGACCCCCAGTTTTGCCCCGCATTTTTCTGAAGTAGTTTCGTAGTAATCCGTCACACTGAGACCAACGTCAGGACATACTAGGTGGGTTGGGTGGAGGTAACAATTAATTGCTAATCTTCGATTCAGTGTACAGTTTCCACGATTATTTCCTGATAATCTCCAATTAAGAATCCCTCTGGATGTCCAACACACGTTGTTTTCGAATCCACAATCTTCTGGTAGATCAGGGAAGTTGTGACTCCGGATGTATCCTGTGTAGTGGTCATAATAAATGTTGACTTCTGTGAGGTAGTAGTTGTCCACCCTTCGTCCCCATTTTTCGGTTGATCTTAATTTCTCCTCATTTGTAGCTAACAAATTTCTGGTTCCCCATGTGGTGTAATTAATTCTTTCCATGAGATATCCCTCTGGGTCGATATGCGTATGAAACATCATTAAGCATTGGGTTTCGTTAATTGAGGGAACTAAGAATTTAACTGATTTTTCCACCAAGTTGAGGGGCATGGGACGGTAGATGTAAGTTGTCTCTTCGTGAATGCAATGAATGGCTCGGAAGTCTTTGCGTTGGGGTTCATTGCTCCATATTTCCGCAGAAATTAGAATTGAGTTATCTAATTGAAATGGGCAGGTGTCTGGTCTAATCCTAAGCATTCCCATGGTCCAAATTCGTGTTGGGGATGTGATTAGTGGCAGGGAAGGGTCATCTGGGTCAATAAGTTCCGCGTCCGGGTCTAATCTTGCTGAAGGATCGATGGTGAATTTTGCTTGTCGAATAAAGGCCGAGTTTTGATGAAATAGGGACAAAGTGAGGAGGATTATCTGGATCATCCTGTGAAAGAAGGAATATTTTGCTGGATTATATTGGCTTACATCCTCCTAATTGGATGATTTGGATATATTTGGTGGAGTTGCTTTCTAGTTGATTTCTTATTGTATAAAATTTGGTAGTAATGCTAATTTTGTGGCCTGAGCTTATATCCGGTGGAGATAATGGGAAAGTTGTGATTTTCACAATTCCTCCCCTGTTGGCTTTTGAATTTACTGAGGTCACGATTCTTCTAGAATTGGGACAGTAGATGCGCGTGGATGAAATGAGGCACCATGGGTCGAATGCCGAGGACCATGTGCATTTGTGTCTTCTTTGGTGATGAGGTGGGAAGGGTGGTTGTTGAATAAGGATTCCATTTGCTAATTGGCAGACCGGACGGCCAAAATAGCATGAATCTTCTGAATGGTCCCAAAGTAAGTTTTCGTTGATGATCTTTTGACTGGCTGGGTCTACTTGGAGGTGAATTTTCTGGATGTGTGTGTCTATAAAAAATCTGGAAACCGTAGTGTTCAGTTGTTCATTAAAAGGTGGTCTCAACTGAGGTTTCCTCCAAGTAGAATAAACTGGGTTATTGATTGTTCCTGTTGGTATTAGTTTGCGTGACGGATGTTGAGTGTTGGGATGAATTTTATGGAGTTCCACATTGTAGTGGTCCGTACCGTTGTAGAGAATTCTTAAACATTCAGCATATGTCACGGCTGGATTATGTTGTTGCATTTTAAGGTCGTACGTGCGATTCTGGTTAGGAAGCGGTGATGAACTTGAAATTTTTGTAGAGGTACTTGTGCAAGCGTAAGCAATGTAGGGTGAATCTTCCGGGGTTGACAGGACAAATTCCACTGGTCCTATCCAGCTATCTCCAATTGGGGTCATTATTGGGCTGTGACTTGTTTGTAAGTATCCTAATATCCATAAATTGTTTAAAGATGCTTTTCTCGTTTGAATAAGATTATCGTTGTCAAATTGGCTGTGAATTGTTCGTTGAAATATATTAGTTGAAACATGACTGGTGGGTAAAGTGAGAAAGAAAAGGGCTAGACTAAGTGTGTTTATTTTGATGTTGGTGGATAGTCAGTACTGGAAGTTTCTCCAGAGGACCCCCTGTGGGAGGATGTAAGCTGGTTCATAAGGTGCCACAAAAGGGACTTGTGGATACTCGATCGGACGATAGTGGGCGTGGTTCAATAGTTGTTGGTTTGCTCCTTGTTGGTCGTATGCTGGTGGTTGTTCTTCTTGGATTGCCTGCATTGGGATGTAGGTAGATGAGTCCAATGTGGGAGCATATGGATTAATTGCTGTTGAATGTTCCACATTAGCCATCATGATTTGATTGACCTCCTTCGCCGGCTGTCTTCGCCTTCTCACAATTCGTCTCCCTAGTTTTGCTACTTGATGTCGGTACTGAACTCCGACGTAGATGATTACTCCTATTGTGATAATTGTGATGAGTCCTGTCATGATTTTCCAAGCCAAGACTTTGATGGGGGACGTTGTCCATTCGGCAATTACTTCTGTGACTTGTTTTTGCGATAAGGAAAGTTGTCTACCAGATACTCGAGTTTTGACAATATTGTCCACGGAAGACGGGGCTCTCATTTCCCTCAAAAGGTTGATGTAAGAGCCTTGGGATGTGATCTGGCGAACTGAAATTGATCCTGGACTCTTGAAGCTGATATCTGCAATAGGTTGTTCTGGGTTTTTGGCTGCCGCCGGCAATGGGAGTGTGGGAAGACGTGTAATTGTTGTCGTGGCATTGTTGATGATTAACATCTTGTCGTTTCCAATATCGAAGTAGAATGGCTGTTGCTCATCACAATTGATTACTTCTGGTTCCATGACGATCTGCTTTGAAAGTTCGTTTAGGTATCCTTGACGTTTGGCGTGCTGATATATGAATTCTACTGGAACATTCCTTGTACAGTTCCCTGGTTCTTGTTGTAGAAAGTGATATGAATCGATTTTACTGCATGGCCTCAGGTTAATGGCATCTCCACTAAGGCTGGAAGCGAATCTATCATCCCGTAATAATATTCTTGCAGCCACGTTGGCGTCTCGAGTTTCTGCCAAAAAGCGGGTCATATCCAGGGTCATCCGTTGGTTCAAACAATTTTGGAAGATGACATTTTGGAGGGCGTACGTTACGTTATGTCTTAGCATATCATACAAGTATTGGAGTTTCGAGTTGGTGTGGGCTGCTGATAGAATTGTATCTTCGGGGTTTGAAATCGTTTCCTTTTTTGGTTTGTACGGGGTTGTTACCAAATCTGTTGCTTGAGCTTCTGGTTCGGCATGTCTCAACTGGTTGGTAAAATGGTTGAAGATTTCTTCGTCGTTTCCCTCAAAAATTTGTTTATCCAGCGTGTGTGGGATAGGTTTAGATGTTGGGTGGGAGTACTTATATTCGTTGATTTCTTTTGAATTCATGACTCTAGGGGATCTTGATGATTGGACCTGGATGTTTTGTGATTTAGTTCTCTGTGCTCTTTCCAGGGCCGCCCCGTGAGCTCGTCGCAGAGCTTCGGTTCTTTCCATCCTGTCCCGAACTTCCTGTTTGGTCTTTTTGAGGTCATTTTCTTGTTGGGTTTTCAGGTCGATTGGTGGTTCTGGTTTAATAAGTGACTCTGTGGCATCCTGGTCATACTCGTCATCTCTTGGAAGAAAATATTTTTTAGGAGTAATGGTGGTTGAAGTTGTAGTGTCCACCACTGGACGGACTATCGTAGTCATCGGATTTCTGTGTGGGGTTAGAATTGTGATGTTCTCTGCCTTCGGATTAACGGACGGATTAGGGGTCGTGACCTGATTGCCATTGGGTTGTTGATCAACCTTTGGTGGACGCATTCTTGGTTGTCGCTGGATAACAATGTCGTTGTCTTCCGGATTCGATGGATAATAATTCGCGGGTGGCCCTCTTCCGTGAGGTGGTTGGATTACGTTCCTCATAGTGGCGTCGTCTGTAATTACTGCTTCCCGTTTTTTTCGGGTTAGTTGGGCTCTGGATCTCAGCCTAGTAGCTTGTTCAAACTGAGCTGTCGTGTGGATTGATGGTAGTGAGTTTGGTTGTTCTTCGTCTGGCGTGAATAAAATTCCTTGTGACCCTGTTCCCATGGCCAGTGAACAATAAGAAGTTGGATGGATGTCAGTGATGCTGATGGTTAATTCCGGACAAGTAAGATGATTGTTGAGCTTATGATGAGAGTTAGAGAGTAAGCATTCTGTTGAGGCCATTTTCTGGACTCTGCATGTCCGCACCAGATGCTGTGACCAGATGAGCACAGATCCTGCCATTCCTTCACAGTATTCTTCGGTGTATTCACATGAGTTTGCCAGAGGGAAGGGGGCGATGACGGTTCCATCAATGTTTGAAACAGAGATCGTGACCACCGAGTAGTAGTAGTTAATTGTAGTGTCCTCTATCGTGTTTGGCCATGAAAAGTAAACTCTTGGTGTTTCAGTGGTTCCCCAAAGTCCTTCCATAATGAGTGTCATCTGTTTCTTTTCTGGCGATAAAGTCGTTTCCACCATTCTCCTGCATTCAGCTGGTGTCACTTTTACCTCTTCTTCTCTCGAAATTGATGAATGGGAGCCCCAAAAAAAGAAAGATCGACTTTCGAAGTTTCTGACGGCTTTGCAATTCCATCCCTTGATGGAGTCCATGGATGGGTTATTTACCCATATGGTTACAGGTATAATGGAGGTCTGTTGCGTGATTTCTTCCAAAATACAGTCGGAAGCTTCTGGCAATTTGTAGGAGAGACTTCCAATTTGAGGGTCGCAGAACCACAACGGGTTTGGTTTGGGTTGGAGGGAGCCAAAATACAGTCGATGGATAGCTTCTTCTTCTGGAGAGGGAAGAGCGGTAATAAAGCTGCTTCCCAGGACAAGGATGATTCTGATCCACTTGATAGGTTGTTTTACTTCCATTTGGACACTGGGGATGGATAAGTTTCAGGGTATACTTTAAGGGAACCTAATTTCTTACTTAAATACTATGTCATATTCTTACAATTATTTTCTTAATATTAAAGCATTAGTTAAGCGAGGGTCAACTGGTGTTGTTTAAGAAAAATCAAATTCCTCATGCCATTTTGGAGGCCGTCTAGAACGTGGGGGTCTTGTAGGTTCCATCTGTAATGGCTGTTTCGGTACTAAGGGGTTTAAGATTATGGATTCATCTTCCACCTCCAGCTCATTTTGCCTATCTGTTTCTCCTGTTTGGTTAAATGGAAAAGGGGGTGAGTCGTCCCCTACTGTTTCCCCAGTATGCGTTTTTGGCTTGTTAATCTCTACATCCCTATCTTCGTCTATTACGTTAAGCCCTGATTTTTTCGCAATTTTGAGTAACTCTTGACCCTGTGTTTGCAGAGACATTATTACTCTGTGTTTGTTTGTCGATCTTCTCAACACATCTAAAATTATGCCATAAAGAGACACATACATTCGTAATTGAATTGATGAGACAATAGATAAAAAGATTATACACTCTTCCCATTCGAGTGCTTGAATCATGACTGTGTTTGATAAAAGTTCGTTACGAATCTGTTCCATTTGGAGTATTGTAACTGGGTACTCAATGAAATGGAGTAAGATCCCTTCTGGATCTGCTAATAGCGCTTTTGTATCTTTAACTTTATGATAGTTTGAAATGTCTACCGGCATGTTCCTAGACATTATTATGTCTACTACTTTAAGATTTTTAGCTTCTCCGCACAACTGTTGTGGGGATAATAATGATGGTGCCAAATATGTTGTTAACACGAACGTTTTAATCGGTGTTTCTTCTTTGGGATTTTCCCAATGTTCTATTTGTTGGATGTAATCCAACATATCATCCCAATGGATGAGATCAGAAATGAATTGGTCTTTGACCACAAAGCAATTTAGCGTATCATCTATGGCTGGTTCTTCCGATGGAATCAAACGCATTCGTTTGACCGAGGTATTAAAAGTGCGTTTTGTTGTTGTACATTGGACTTTGTAAATTTCGTCCATAATTTTTTCTGTAACTAAGTACTCCCCATAAAAATATGGAAGCCATTTCTGTACTTGACCTTTTTTCCCTTTTCTTGGGTACGTTAATCTGACCTTATCTCCTACCTGAAATTCCATGTGAAGTCTGTGTGGGTTTTCATTTTCTTTTAGCGTTGTTTGCTTTTTGGCTATCACTTTTCTAACTTTGGTCCATAAGGCAAGCAAGTCTTCTTGCTTTTCTGCTAAATCCCTGTTGTCTATTTGGGTATGGAAGTCGGATGGAAAGCGTGGGAGTCTTCCAAAAACTAAAGAAAAAGGACAGTGCGCTCGTATGTGTTTGAGAGGTGTTGTATTGATACAGAAGTTGAGCGCTGCTACAAAGGAACTCCAATCATCATGGTGTTCGTTGACAAAATTCCGAATCATTCCGTGCCAAACGGAATTAACTCGCTCCGAATAAGAATTGGCCTCTTTGTTGTAGTAAGTAACCTGGCGCATTTTACTTTGAAAAAGCTTTGCATGGTTTTTTAAGAATTCGGATCTATAATTAGTTGAGCTGTCCGTATAGATAACTTTGGGGACCGAGTATTTGAGAAATACTTCGTTCTCAAAAACTCTTGCTAATTCTTCCGCGACGATGGTCTTTAACGGAATAAGTAACGTGTACTTAGTTAACATGCAAATGATATTGATTATGTAACGATACTCGTTACTCGGGGTGAAGGGTCCAA
>JAQIYD010000173.1:0-11130 GCA_034699565.1 Anurida granulata
AGGGGTGAAACAGCTTGGCAAAATGAGCCCGATTTGGAGGAAGAATCTGTAATCTTAAACCCCTTAGTCCCTAATCAGCCATTACAGACAGAACCTACTAGACCCCCACGTTCTAGACGACCACCAAAATGGCATGAAAACTTTGAATTTTCTTAAACCACTCCAGATTACCCTCGCTTGACTAACGCTTTAATATTAAGAAAATAATTTTAAGACATAGTAATTAATTAAGAAATTAGGTCCCCTTAAAGTATACCCTGAAACTAATCCATCCCCAGTGTCCAAATGGAAGTAAAACAACCCATCAAGTGGATTAGGATCCTCGTCATTCTTGTCCTAAGAAGTAGCTCTACTACCGCAATTCCCTCCCCAGAAGAAGAAGCTATCCACAGTCTCTATTTTGGCTCCCTCCAACCCAAACCAAACCCGTTGTGGTTCTGCGACCCTCAAATTGGAAGTCTCTCCTACAAACTGCCAGAAGTTTCCGACTGTGTATTGGAAGAAATCACGCAACAGGCCTCCATCATACTCGTTACGATATGGGTCAATAATCCTTCCATGGATTTCCATCAAAGGATGGAGCTGCAAAGCGACCAAAAACTACGAAAGCCGGGCTTTCTTTTTTTGGGCTCCCATTCATCTATTTCAAGAGAAGAGGAAGTTAAGGCGACACCAGCGGAATGCAGGAGAATGGTAGAAACGACTTTATCACCGGAAAAGATGCAGATGGCGCTCATTATGGAAGGAGTATGGGAAACTACCGAAACACCAAGAGTCTACTTCTCATGGCCAAACACGATTGAAGACACCGCAATTAACTACTACTACTCGGTGATCACAATCTCCGTTTCAAACATTGATGGAACCGTCATAGCTCCCTTCCCTCTGGCAAACTCATGTGAATACACTGAAGAGTACTGTAAAGGAATTGCAGGATCAGTATTCATCTAGTCACAACATCTGGTGCGGACATGCAGAGTCCAGAAAATGGCGTCAACAGAATGATTGCTATCCAATTCTCATCATAAGTTCAACAATCACCTCATCTGTCCGGAATTGACCATCAGCATCACCGACATCCATCTAACTTCTTATTGTTCATTGTCTGGAACCGGATCACAAGGAATTTTGTTCACTCCTGACGAAGAACAACCACACTTGCTACCATCAATCCAGACTACAGCCCAGTTTGAACAAGCTTCGAGGCTGAGATCCAGGGCCCAATTAACCCGGAAGAAACGGGAAGCAGTAATCACAGACGATGCCACTATGAGGAACGTAATTCGACAACCCAACGGAAGAGGTCCACCCGCAAATTATTATCCATTAAATCAGGAAGACAACGACATTGTTATCCAGCGACAACCACGAATGCGTCCACCAAAGGTTGATCAACAACACAATGGTAATCAGGTCACTACCCCTAATCCATCGGTTAATATGAAGTCAGAGAACATCACCATCCACACCCAGCCCCGAAATCCAATAACTACGACAGTCCGTCCAGCGGTGGACACTACAACTTCAACCAGCATTACTCCTAAGAAATATTTTCTTCCAAGGAATGATGAGTATGACCAGGATGCAACGAAGTCACTTATTAAACCAGAACCAACAATCGACCTGAAAATTTAACAAGAAAATGACCTCAAAAGGATCCAACAGGAAGTCCGGGATAGGATGGAACGAACGGAAGTCTTGCGACGAGCTCACGTGGCCGCTCTGGAAAGAGCACAGAAAACTAAATCTCAAAACATCCAAGTCCAACCATCTAGAACCCCTAGAGTCATGAATTCGAACGAAATAAAAGATCATCAGTACTCCCACCTTACAAATAAACCCATCACACACAAGCTGGACAAACAAATTTTTTGAGGGTAACGACGAGGAAATTTATAACCATTTCACCAACCAGTTGAGACTCACGACGACTGTTCGACGAAATCAAACAGGAATAGGTTGTTGCCTTTTCCAAATTACGGAAAAGGGAGAAGAGGTACCATGCGCCGATCATTTAGCTACCCTAAAGCTAGAGGGCACTACCAGCATATTTAAGAAAAACTCTAGCAATAGCAACGGCTTGTCGAGTTTTTTCATATTTACTTACAATGAATTTACTTCACCGTATATACAAATAGCCTACCAGCAGTCCAACTTCGAAAATCACTCACGCCCTCTAAACGACTAAATGACAGGTTAACTTTATTGTCTTTGAGTATGGATTATGATTTCGGTTAAATATCGCACAGGCAAAACTATAAACCAGACTTCCCAGACTGGCTTAGTAGGGAGAGTAGAGATATTACTTTTGATGACATAAAGAATATACAAGAACCGACAGCATTAGAAGTAAACTATGGTTGGATTCTTTATCAGTATTTGATGGAAAAAAATTATGGAGGGGAATCATCAACAAACAGATGTAGATTGGCTTGAATTTCAATTAACAGATCCATTTTGTATGGACATCATTCTAAAATGGCAGGCAGAAGATCCTTATATTAGAACCAGATACGTTGTCAAAAATGACATCATCTACGACATGAGACTAGGAGTTAGCAGAATTGTTGTACCAGAAACTTTAAGAAAACGAATTATGACGGAAGCGCATAATTCTCCAATTGGTGGACTCGAATTACTAACGAGAGCAAAATTTTAACATCTCCAACGGAGATTTGGCCAAGGTATGTGAGCCCTCATTACGGTCGACTCATGAGTCTCACGTCTCATGGCATTTTGCCATGAAACCCACATCGTAGCAAGTCAGGGTTGCAGGGATTAGCCCGAGTCTATTTTAGTTACCAAGATCTGGGCCACCACCACCACGGTGACAAAGATCTTGGTATGGCTAGGGAGGTGAGCAGATGAGTGGAGAGAGAGGGAGAGTGTTGCTAGGAGTGGAGAGAGAGGTCTCTCTCTCTTTCTCCACAACAGCGACGTTCCCCAAAGAGGCCAAATCTCCAGGATCTTCCTTTGAGAGCCAATAAACTATTTGTCAACCTGAGAGGTGTCCAGTGTTGTTTTGTTTACTGGGGAGAGTGATAGAGAGTTACGACTAGTGTAGGAGTCATGGAGGAGTCGGCGGAGCCAGGCGCCTCCAGAGAGGTTTGGTCTGAGTTGACCTCTCCATCGAGCCAGTCACCCTTAACAGTGAGATCCAGGACCGTCTCACTGAGTGGGTGACAATGGGACTAATTACAGCCTCTGGAGAATGCAGGTAACACTGATTTTGAAGGCCGTAAAGTTGTGGGATGTCAACCGCATTCTCCCTATGGAAGGGTTGATAGTGACCCATTGGTTTGTCATCCAATGGCCTATGTTGAAAATAACGTCTTAAACAAAATTATTTTAGAATCTTGCTTACAGACGCTCTCGTGCTTTGCTGGGACTTTATTTTTATAATTGAGATTTGAAATTGGTAGAAGTGTAAAATGCACTTCCTTTGTAGTTTTATGTCATCAGATACAATTCCTGTGCCCTTTAGAAGTTAAGACTTAATTAAGGGAGTAATTGAAAACCTGATGAGTTGATCTGAAGTGTTTTTCAGCAACCTAGTGGCAGGATCAGGCACTTGTGTCTCTCCCCGTAGCTATGCTTAGCGCAGTCCCTGAAGTCGTCCACATTTTCCCTCAAGGAATAAACTCATAGGAAGAGTGGGGCCTATATTAGGTTGAAATTCGAAAATTTTTGTGAACAATCGAGAACTGTATAAGAACCCATTTTCCATCATACACAAAAGTGGCTACCACGGATTTACTTTCGCCTTGACTTGTGTATAGTCTGTGTGCAACTCAACTACGTCGCAAAAGTTAGGAAGCACGAGCGCTTTACAATAATTTTTCATACCAGTTTCATTCTAAGGCGAGAAAACCTTGTTGGAGATTAAGTTAAAAAAATTAAATGTCTTCCTGATTCTTCATTCTTAGTTTCAAATTAGCAATTCGACTGCGGAAAAACGAAGACGTAAAGAGTATTTTATTTTAGTTTATATTTTAATTAGTTCTAACTTTGTCAAAGCGTTAGATGCTGCCTTTGTGTCATATTTACCTTCGACGAATCTTTAGTCTAACTGGGTTGCCGGATGGACTTAAATGCGCCATTTAATTAATACAAGCTGAGAAAATCACCCTCATGGACACACAACAATGATTACCAGCTAAATTTTACAAGCGTGGAAGCTTATCAAGCTTCGGGATAGGTTTTCAGTTTCACATTTTAGAACTTGACTTTACAGAATATAAAATGTTTCAATGAAATCCTTATGAAGCTCAAAAAAACCAGTAGACCTAAATAACAGCTCGTCCAAAGTCGCAGTCGGTTGCCCGAGTTTCTTCTAATACCCAAAGTAAAAAACTTGACAGTAAAATCTAGAGACCTGACGGGCTTCTGTTTCATATTCTTGTTGACGCCGATGTCGGCCGTCCCAGCCGTCCCAGTCCAGGTTCAGTACCAAATCCCTGCAAATTAAAAAGTGTGTAAGTTTTTTGCTAAAAGAAAAACACGTATTCTAGGAAAATTAATATCTGCTCAACGCACTTGCATGATGTTCATGATGATAGAAAAGTACATCCCTAGCGTCACTTCTCTCCGTAAAATTGATTCACTCGCCAACATATTGTCCTTGCAATTTGAGCTGTTTCGAGTTCTAAACACGGTCTAGGCTAACGAAACACCAATTTGATTATAAAATACCACCGGGCAACAAACACTTCTTAGATTTTATAAACTAGTGGAAATGGTGCCGTACCTTCTGCTTTGTTAATGGCTCTTCAACGCATGGAAGCGCGGAATTCAATTTTTCAGCGGAAATTTTGAAGAAGTTAAAGAAGAGCAGTGCTCTTCAACTCGGAAAAGTGAGTAGTGTCTTGGTCGTCAAATGTGGTGAATTATAAGTGCGTGAATTGAGAGACGATAAATAAAACCAAGTTATTCTCAACTAAAGTACAACTTTGGTCCCCCAGACTTTTTATTTTGGAGAATTCTAAAAATAACGCACGGACCCAAAAAATACTCCCAGCTCCCTCGCCTTCATATTCCCTTAAATTATAGTTTGGCGGCCGAAGCGGAACACACATTTTGTGCCCGTACCTAACCAAAGCCTTTTCATCACTTGCAATATACCTTACACTATTAAATTTATTTACATGTTCATTTTAACCTTATTTTCACATTATCATTTTTACCCACGCAAATACAAAATAATAAATTTTTCATAAATACAAAATAATTAAAATTTGGTTCCAATAACTTCATTTGAGCAACTTGGGCGGGTTTTGTTACAATAACAGGTTTTTATTTGGGTTATTCCATTGTGAATCAAGGTGCTAATATTCATTACGCAAAATTATTAAATTCATCACAATGGGAAATCCACGCTTCCGGTTAGAGAAAGCTCCATTCACCTTGTCGATATTAATAAAAGCCATAAGTGGCATAACTCTGTAACTCTGGTACTAAGCTGTAAATGACATGTGTGTGTTTGGTTCCAGCACCTTGCTCTTGAGTATCAAGTGAGAGAACGTAAGTGGGCAAGGTATTTTAACTTCCTGAATCACAATTGCCACTACATCTATGGTAGAAAAATATGTTCTCCACATTGAAATTCATATTTTTTAATACATACAATTTGAAAATTTGTTGAACAAAGATGGAAATAATTTAACAGCCAATTCTTATGATTCATTGATTTTTATGTCTTTGACGTGGTAATGGAAAGCAGATGGAAAAAAAATTGCTGGTTTGGTTGGGCTGCCAGAGTTTGGAGAAAGAGACGAGAAAATTGGAATCTGCTCATTAAAGAGACTCTTCTCCTGTTTTGTTCCATAGAGTCTTTGAAAGGGGACAAGAAACTTAAAACCAATTCATTCCTTTTCTACAATATTCTCTTGAAAGCTTAAATATTCCAGATGTTGAGTTTTCTTGCTTTGTTTTACTTGTTTTTTGAAAATCTAACGATCTTCAGCGCAATATCCACCAAGATATCAGAACTTCTAAACAGATGTCATCATTTTGTTGCGTAACATATACAAATCAATGAAAAGTGTTGATATTCACTGCCTCCCCATTCCAAGTAGGTTAAAAAAAGGTGCATATTATTCTATTTTTAAATGCTTATTTGAGTAATGGGATCAGCAGTTACTTTTATGAGTAAACACTTAATATTAATTAATCAAGTCATAAGGTTAATGCTGTTACACAGACAGATTTCTTCCTCGGAATCTCCTGTAAAATAAAAAATTAAAAATGTTAAAAACTGAGCTCAAGTTATTATTTCCTACTGGGATTTACTTTTTTTAAATCTAAAAAGTTTTAAACTCATCACACAATATTAATTTAGCTAAATTAAAGTAGAGAGTTTTATATATATTTTCAGTAAGTATATAATTTTTCAATTCACAACACATTGTTGTAATAAGAAAAACTTGCATACGGAATTTCAAATGGGCGTTTTTACTCACTTTCTAAAAATTTGTGGAGTGTTGAGTAGATTCGGGATCATTTTCGTTAATGAATGGATTGACTTATATTTATTTCAATGGATTCGTACGGGATTAAAGCATAGAATAATTTCTGTTATTAATACAAACTTGTTTAAGAATATTTTGCCATTTAAAGTCTTCGAAAATGCGTTCACTCGGTGCTTAGAAAATGTTTGAGAAATTAATCTTTACGTCACAATGATTTGGTCAAGCAAATTTTCGAATTCCGAGCGTTTTCCAAAAAACAACAACATGGCCTACAACTTTACTTACTCAACAATTTAGAATTTAAATGATTTCATTCAGCTATTTAGATCTAACAAATATTTTTAGAACGTAAACAAACGCACACATAAGTTTGGTATCGAGACACTTTTTAAAATTTCTCCTAATCTTAAAGACTGCAAATCTCCACCTAAGTAAAATTCCTTTATAGTTCTCTGTAATAAATAGAATTGCACTCAGGATTATGCATAATCCAAAAATATAAAAACACGATATTACATTCCCCAATAAGCTTAAAGGACTCACACGTTCCAAATCAAAAAGCTGCATTTTAAGTTTTTGATATTTTTGAATAATCATTCCATCCTCAGTAGGATGCCAAACCTTCATCCATTTGTTCCATAAATTTAAGATTCCGGATTCTAATATAATTTGAATACGCGCCTGCAGCTCTCTATGAAACTTCCCGCCCAAAAATACAAATCCTACCACTGAAGTATTCAAAATTTCTTGACTTCTGATAAAACTTGCGCCGCGTCGTCGACCACCACTTCTAACAATTTTGAGCATCTCATTTTTCGCATTTACCGCATCCAGCATTTCTAGCGAGCCCATTATTGCGACTTGATCAAACTGTTCAGAAAAGTTTAAGTATAACTGAATAGCTTGTGATATTGCTCTTGCCGATTTTGCATGCCCAATAATCACTTCCTGCGGTAGGGCAAATGTTGTAGCACAAACTGTGTTCACTGTGTACCACTCCAGTGGGATGTATCGCAAAAACTGTCCCCAGTTTTCCCCCACCAAGCCTTTTGTGTATTCTGTTATCCGCTTGGCAGTCGGGGACTCTTCAAAATCACATAAGCCACTTTTATGATTATTCCAAGGGGTTGAAATGGAAGGTGTCACAATAAAATCTTCTACATATGCCTCATAATGGCACAATTTGTGTGCGTTTTCACTGCTTGTAAAATAGTGAGTTCGAATTAACCCAGAACAGTTCCTGCCCGACATTTGTATTTTTCGATTTTCCGTTACAATTAACCCCATCAATTTATCAAAATCGTTGTAGCGCGTGAGTATGAGGAAATTATTGACATCATGAAACGTGCGGAGTGTTCCACTAAGAGGCATGCGTGCTGTGAGGTCAGTAACTACTATGCCCTTGTAACCATTCAAGAAAATGATGGAAGTGAGGAGCCATAGTCCAAACACAAGTCTGTATTGAAATGTGAGTGATAGTTGTTTAAATTGAAACGAAAGTTCGGTACTTACATCCAACAGTGGCGTCCATAGCAGTTTTTCAAATTCAATATAAGTATGTATAAATGGAACCTTAACTTTTGATTTGTCTTTGATACAACTAAGCATTAATATGTAAAGACAGGCAGGCAGGAAGAAAAATGTGGAAAACAAAATCAAAACCCAGGTCTTGGCGTCGTATGCGTGCGTGTAAATTTTATATTCCAGAAGATCAACGACGCCTTTACTGGTAGTGTAAGCAAGAACTTCGTTTTCAATTGGCATCGATGATAACATATTATAGCTAGTGTGAGGGTTGTTCACAGACACATATCGGACAGAGTGTTCGAAAAATGAGAGTAGTAGATTTTTGAATCTTTGATCATCCCAATCAATTTTCTCGTAGGCAATGAAATGAATGATTTCAAAAGCAATTTGCACTACAGCCGCAGGAGCTGTACTAATTTCTGAGGAATTCTTAAACGGATGGATAATCGACAAAGATGTGTTGAATACATGCAAATCTGGAAATCGATTAAGAAAATTTGATTTTGCGCAACTAGGGAGCAGAAAATAATACGGTTTGTCCTTTAACACTCTGTTTTGGAACGCTGTAATGTTAGCGCGCAAGTTTTTAAAGTCATTTATCACTAAAAATTCTACATCAGGACTCAAAGATAGGGCAGCAGAATAAAACGGTGAGCAGTAATAATTGATGACATAACTAGTTGATACTATTTTGACCGTTGTTTTTCCTTTAGTGAGGGAAGTGTAATGAATACTCTGGAATGAATTTGAAGAAAAGAGGTCGTATCTGAACGTAAAAGCAGTCTCTTCCATGAGCGTCTTATCAAGTGTAGTGATAATGTGATGGTAAATTTCATGGCTCGTTTTATGAAATGCAGGATCAGAATCCATGCCGAAGTGATGATAGAATTGTGTACTTAGCCGGGATCGGTTACCGCTTTCGGGAAACATAAGAAAGAAGGCATAGCAGGGATATTTCTTCCGCAGCCGGTAAAGATGGGACTGGGTGTAAACTTGTTTGTCCGTAAATCTAAATGAAAATTTGAATAAATTAATACGTTAATTAATTTCTCAGGAGTACCGTAGAATTTGCGCAAGATTTTACAGGTTTCGGGAATAATTAACATATTAACCACGCGGAGTTGTACTTACAGAAAGTTTTTAAAATATTGTAGTAGAGTCAGCTCGGTTTTGTTATCCCCTGCGAGAAATATAGGAGTAGATATTGGTTGCGATAAACCATAGTTGTCTGTGTTTGCCATATATATTGTTACGTAGCAATCGGAATACTGAAAAATTAGTTCATTTAATTCGAGAATCACTTCAACGGGATGTTGCATTTGTATCATTCTGTCAAGATCTGTCTTCCAAGGACGTTTATTTGTATTGCCGCGACCGCGATTTGGTCCAGGAGGGCTGTGACTCAGGGAAACAAGGTTTAGTAGAAGAAACAACTGACAATTAGGCATCATTTTGCTACCAAGTTTACGATCCTCAATGAGGCTGTCGTAGGTCGCAGAAGAGAAAGTCTAGCATTCGAATAGACTTGATGGGCAAATCGAATGGCAAGGATCAATAAAACTAAAATAATCATGTAATTATTTTTGATTTATAATATCATTTTTTTTTAATTCTGCTCGCCAGTCACGAGATGAGACTAGTATGCAAATAGTGAATACTTGTATATGAAAGTAAGGAAAATATAAATAATTTAAATATTTATTTAATTATTCCCGAAGAAATAAAATTAAAATATATCACGTAAGGGGAAATCAATCGCGTGTCTCAATCTCGATTCTAGCAATCATAAAATAGCAGCTGGTGTGGACTAAAAACCGAAAAACTAAAAACGATGTTTAATTCGCAACCATCATAAATTTACTCGAGACCCTGGGCCAAACTCATAATTGAAATGGTGAAATTTTAGTATTCTAAAAGATGTTGAGCTTCTAAAATCTAATATATTAACTGTTATCTACGCTTTGGATATATTTGTAATCTGATTGAAGTTTCTTCAGGAAATGGCCAGCGTTAAAATAACAAGACAAATAAAAATAAAATAATAAAAAGGGGCCTAAAATGCTTAAGTTCGAATTCCATTGCTGTCAATTCCATGCAATCATCCAATGCAGAACTATTTCTCGGTCTTGCCCAGACGCCAAGAGTCGTCCCTCGTTTGTAGATTGTCTAAACTCTCTCGTAAGACTTTTTTTGTGGTATAAAAAGCATTCGAAAGTATGAAGAGCGGCAGTTCCATTGTTTATTTTTTAAACACCACATCAAGTAGAACAACGACACTCGCATAGGGGCTAAAGCATATTTTGAATGTGGTGGAATCCGTGGTTAATTTTATTCCGTTCATATCCGTATAATTTAAGCTAACAGATATTTCTAGTATTTCGAGGGAGCAAATGCAAGTGGTGCATGGACTCCTTTGGAGACAAGGAACTATATTTCGGTCGTTTTACGAATGGTTTCCAAGATATATGAATCCTCTAGTGGCCTTGTGGAACCTCCTTCCCCAACTTCTTACATTCACTCTCCCGATAGTGGCTCAAATTCGCCAGCTCGTCAAGCCAATTGTTCCATTGATCTCTGAAGTATCATTTCTAGTAATTTACTCTTGTACGCACACAGTGATAACTATTTAAGGCAAAAAATAACCAACAAATAAAAAAGATTATCAGAGGGTTTAATTTAGACACGTCGGGATTTTGAAATTCTTGATTCAAGAGAGGGATGATATGTAGACGAATGGTAATCCCAGCATCCAGCAAGAATTGACTTGCCGTTAGGCGGTCCTTTTGAAATTTTGACTACCAGAATGTAAAATGGGAGAATAATTTCAAAAACAAATTCCATCAAGTAAAATTCCAGCATGATAACGACTGCATGGGCAGGCGCGTGCTCATGACCACATTTGCAATACCCATCAAGTGAATAAAATAAACTACATAGCGGGATTCATAAATTTGCTCCATGACACCAATATCAATTTCCCCCGCTAGTACATTACCTTAACATCGCAATCGAAAAATCCTTACTTTTAATAACTATAAAGGTTTACGAAACTTCAAATGCTCTCCAGCAACATAGAAAACACTTTTGGATTAACTTTATTTCCAATCACAAGTTGAATAGTCAAATCTCAGAAAGT
>JAQIYD010000174.1:0-11110 GCA_034699565.1 Anurida granulata
TGCGATCGAATAAATTCAAACTTTTGTCCCAAAAAAGTTTGATCGAAGATTGGTAAAAATGAATGAACCACCTGGTTGAGGTCGGACGAACTTGAGCTAATTACTCCTTAGAAAAGAGCAAAGAATCACAATTAAATAAAATGCCTTAGCCAAAACGCGTTTTAAATTTTTTTTTTACCTTGATCCTTATGAATCGGCAAACGGAAACTTCTGCAAAAATGATGGCGACTGAGATTGCTGCTGTGCAATGCAATGAGATTGAGAATGAGAATTCTCTTGAAGCTTTTAACTTTTAACTCCGCCATTCATTTCCTGATATTCATAGGACTATTATCCTCTTCTCAGAAAAAGGGGCGATGGGTACATTTATTAGTGTTCCGAACCACTCCAAATTCGGAGTTGGAGTTGAGTCGAACACCGTCTTCTAAACTCCGGAGTCCGGACGTAAGTGTTCCGCTAATTTCGGCGTTGGATTTCGTGACTATGTCTATTAGAAGAATAACCTTTAATTTAATATCGCTGGTATAAATTCCTATTGAAATACAATAATCTCATCATCCAATTTATAGACTTGACCGGTAACAAAGAAAAAGCACGAGAAGTGCATAAATTACGATCGATTAAATCATTATAGTGTATTACCTGCTAGTTTTGTCCAACCGGTTGGATTGATGTCGCGAACTTGCACTTTGCTGCGAAATATCAATCTCACATATTCATTTGATGCATTTATTTGACCCTGCCATGAATTTTGTGTGCAGGGTTTGTTCTTAATTTCTAATCTATAAATAATGAACCAAACCGAACAATCTATGTAATAGGACTCTATTATTGAGACGATAATTTTAACAAAAGAAACTCCAGTTAAAAGGCATACTCCTAGGACAGTCGAATAACGACAAATGAATTCTAATCAGAGTTGCTATCCGTGAGTTACAATGCGAACAGTCGATGGAGGAGTCTGCTCAAACTCTGGCGAAAGTGGGATTTCTGTTAATCAATAGGAAACCTAAAAGGGATTTGTGACAGACCCTTTGCATGAACTTAATTTTAGGACAGGGTATAAAATGGAGTCCTTTCTAAACAAACAGCTTTTGTTTTAGTCAAAAAGTGATTCCATCCCTTATCAACCGTTGGTTGAATAGGAATTGCTCTTGTCAGTGTCTTAAAATTAAATACCTAGAAAATGCATACCGTAAATTTCCTAATTGAAGCAACTCCCTATTAAAAGTCGATTCTCTATTAGAAGCCGGGGGTCAGAGGCCAGAAATTTAATTAGAAGCTGGTTTCTAATAGAAGCCGGGGGTCTTTTTTCAAACTAAACACAAGAAACCATGAGACCTGCTTTTCTTACGCATTGCCGCTAAATTTAAATAGAAGTTCCAATTATTTACTGAAATATTTTTTTTGCCTTTAGAACGAATCCAATTGTCATCAAACTCTCGACTTTTACACTTTCGATCCTTTCTCATTTCAAATGTTTCAAAATTTGGTGGTTATCCCAAAACTTCCATTTTTTCACTCTAGAAATCCGTTTATATCATATTTTTTAAATTCTATTTTTCAAATCACAAAAAAATTTCTGAATATGAATCATTTTTCAAAATTTCGATTTGTCTTCAGAATCTCAAATTGTTTTCAAAATTTACATTTTAAAATTTCCAATATTTATATTCAGTTTCGACTTTTTTACATTAATCTCAACTTTTCAAAATGTAAATCTTTTTCAAAATTACGATTTTTTCAATATTTTCAATAGTTCCGTTTTAACATTTCGAGATTCTCATACAGTTTCGAATGCGTAATTAGCAATGACCCTTTCGGTTAACTTTCTTGTTACTTTGAGAGGATTTGAAAGAATGAGTGAAAAAAATTAGCAACGATCGAAAACAAGTATACATTTCCCACACGATTTTCAATGCTCATTTTAAATGGAAAATATTATTAAGCTAAACAAGCTTGTGCCTAGGCCTGGAAAGATTACACCATTCCTTGCCTAGACGGGGCTTGTTTATTTGTGATCGTTCGGTTCGCTAGGATGCTCTAGGGTGGTCAGTATCAGTTCACGCCAATTCAAACGCAAGAGGTAATCGGATTTTAGTAATTCGAACGGGGCATATAGGTCATTAGCATCAGAGATGACCCCCAGCAATTAAAATTTTTCAATGCCAAACTTTTGTGATGGACTCGGTGACCATGATGGTGATAGTGGTGGTGATCAATGTGGCGAGTGTGCTGTCGAAAATTTACATTGTCAAATGAGGTTTGTGAAATATACTTGTACGTTTCAGCATACCATTTATTTAAAAAAGCCGTGCAATTACACTAGTCCATTGATAATTTTACTTGTGCTTCACCTTCTCCTTTAAACACCCTATAAATCACCTTAAAAATTTCATAGTAAGGTGCTTAGTTTATAACTCACAAGCGAATCACGGGATAAGAGACACGTGGATCTGAATGAGCGGCACATAAGTGATAGAGGGACCGCAGAGAAGCACTCTCTGAGAACATTGGCGGCTGATATCAACTGTGGGTATCCCGGCAATTTTTGATTTTTTTTTTTATATTTTTTTATACTCGTAGAGAGACCTTTGGAACCCTTTGGAACTCGATTTAAGGATTGGGAATTTTTTCAGTTGGATCAAGTTGGAATCTTAGAGAAGTAGCATGCTAAAATAGTTATTGACCTATGAGAACATATAATCAAAATGAATCAAAATTATTAAACCAATGGAATTTTTTCTTGAAAATTTAGTACAATTAAAAAGATTACAAATTTCAAAAAAAATCAAAATGGGGAAAGAATCAAAATTCTAAAAAAAACAAAATGTTGAGTTTTCCCGAAGTTTCCATTTCTCAAACTTAAGTTTTTCTCAAAATTTTGTTTTTTCAAAATATTGAGTTTTCCCGAATTTTTTTTTCAATTTGAATCCTATTTTAATTGTACTGAATTTTGAAAAAAATTTGATGCTTCTATAATTTTGATTCAGACTTTTTGAGGATATTTTTACAGCTGAATAACAATTTTAGCATGCTGCTTGTCAAAGACACCAACTTGATCCAAATGAAAAAATTCCAAATCCTTCTGGTAAACTGCACGTAAAAATCGAGTTCCAAAAAAAAATAAAAAAAATTCCGCTAATGTTCTCAGAGAGCGCTTATCTTAGGTCCCTTTGTCACATGTGTGCCGCTCATTCAGATCCGAGTGTCTCGTATCGCGTGGTTCCCTTGTCAGGTGCACATTTCGGACACTCAAAATCACTCTTGTACTTTGTTTTATGTCTAAAACTATCAAACAACGCTTGCAGTGTAATTTTGACACGAATTGAATACATAACCCAATCTCAAAACCTATTAAAAAATTTTAAAGGGGGAACTATGAAACTAAAAAATTCCTGTGTTAAATCCCATTTAAAATTTTCAGCATCTAATTTTGAGTTTTTAAAAATGTGCTCGTAGATAAAAAAAAGTCAGAACTCATCTGCTAAGATGTAGTGCACATGCACGAGTTTTCAGAATTTTCTGAACATAACACGTCGTGCATGCCTATACTCCTTGTCTACGTCAAGGTAGACTAACTGGTCTTGAAAACTGAGACACTGAACGACCTTCTTTCGGTTTAGCAACTTCAATTACTCGTTTGAATGTTTATATGTAGCAAAAACCAAACAAGGCCTAACTTAGGTTAACCTCATTGGGGCGCTTAGCGACCTACCTCCACCACCACCACCACCATCGGGAACTCATATTTCCTATTTCTTTCTCTTCCCTTTCTTCGTCAATGAATGAGGTCTCCGTCAAGAGCCCCTGATCATGGTTTCGTTGTGCACCGCCAACCACCACAACTAAGAGAAAACCGCCTGTGGCCTCCACGCTAATTATTTTAGTTAATCTTCTAACAAAAACATTTTTTTTCATAGTCGAGTCTACAATACAAGCCGAGGGATAATATTTAAGTTAATTAATTATTTATTTATTGTTAAAAAAAACGACGGAATTTTCCATCATTTCTCGCCACCATTTTCAAAGTTTACGATTTTGTTTTTTAATAATTTGCAACAAAAGTACTCAGGACGTAAAAAATCATTATAATGTCAGTAAATTTGATTTGATTTGTGCAAGTTTATTTAGTCCCACAGTCATTCGGCAAATTACTTTAATGTTCTAACATGAGTCAGGCTCTATACTACTATGGTTAAAAGATTAAAAGAAATTTTTTATGTTTAATTAATTACAGAAGAACATCCTCCATTAAATCCAAATACTTTCCCAATTTTGAACAATATAACAATATAAGTCTAAGCTTAAAATGGTTTTAAGCAACATATTTTCTCAAAATCCCATTCCTTTGGGAGTTGGTTCCCAGCTATACTACTTCGGTGTCTAACAGAATTGGAAAACGAGGAAGAAATGTGTGTGTCTAAAATTAATTAATTCTATGCTGACAAAGCTAGCGCTGAATTATTAGCTAGAAAAGTTCCAATAAGAACCGATTAAAACTGTAAGGGTGGTGTAGTAATTTCCTGAAGCTGTGATCCAGTATTTGCCAATTTTATTTGTGTAGTGTAATAATTAGTAATACAAAAAATTTGAAAAAAGTCCATTTCTCAGAAAAAGGAAATCCAAAAGGTCAAAATCCTTATATATCCAAAATCCGGATTATGGACTGACGGACCCTAAGTCCATAATCCGCAAGCCAAATGTAAAATACAAAATCTACAACACCGTTTGAACTTAAAAGACCTACTATTTTTTTTTACTCTCTTTCACTTTTGTTCTCTTTTACTTTCACTTTGGATTTCAGTATTTTTGGAACTTGGTGTTTTGGAATTTTGATTTTATGGAATTATCGCTTTAGGGAATTTGGATTTGTCGAATTTGCAGCTTTATTTATGAATCATATTTATGAAATAATAACGTTCTGGAACTACGTTTTCGGGAATCGTAATTGATAGATTACCGAGTTATGAACATTTAAATAAACCCGAATCTCTAACTGTTGTTAGTATCCGAAATTTAAATACAACTGCTGTATTTTATTGGAAGGTATAGGGTAATAGATCTAGTTAAGTATTTAAATATTTAGCATTTTTAAATTTTAAGATTTATTTCCTGCCTCTTTGCAAGTTTTTGTCCTTTGGTGCCTTCGTAATGACCGTTTTGTGCTAAAGGACCATTTCCCGCAAATTTCACAATGAAAAGGTTTGTCGCTCGCATGGACGTTAGCAACGTGTTCCGTCAAACTTCCAAACTGCTTGAACGCCGCGGAACAAAGGTTGCACTTGAATGGTCTCTCTCCAGTATGGACACGAAGATGAACCTCCAGCGTATCCTCCCGCCCAAATGCTTTTCCACAAACAGGACACTCGTAGCGTTTCGTTTGTTCGTGAGTCTCCCTGTGTCGTGTCATTGTTCCAGACTGCGTGAATCTTTTCCCGCATACGTCACATTCGAACGGTTTCTCCTTTAGATGAATTCGGAGGTGACGGTTCAAGTTTGTCTGAAACATAAAGGATTTGGAGCATTGGGGACAAGCATAGGATTTCACCCCACTGTGTGTGACCATGTGGTTGGAAAGAGACGATCCTTGTGTAAATTCTGCCTGACACAATTCGCATTTTACTACCTTCTTCACCCCACCTTGCACTTTTTTATGGTAATGGAGAGATGAATAGGATTTGAAGGTCTTGTCACAACATTTACATACATACTGTTTCTCTGTAGTGTGACTGCCGAGATGAACCGTCAGCGATGACTTTCGAGCATAACCAAGGGAACACAGTGGACACTTATAGGGTTTTTCTGATCTCAGGGTATGTACGTACATGTGTGCTTCGAGATCTCCTTTCCGCGCTGTGGCATAGTCACATTCTGGACACTTGAAGATTTTGTCCGCATGGACGGACATGTGGAGTTTCAGATTGCCCCTTATCCCAAATGCCAAGGGACAAAGATGACACTGATGAGACTTCTCCTTTGTGTGGGACAGCATGTGACTCTTGAGACTTTGGGCCCTGGGGGCTGGAAAGTTGCAAACGGTGCACATAAAGTTACTTTTCTTGGTATGTTGGACGAGGTGAGTCTCCATGTTACGCTGTCCCTTAAATCTTTTCCCGCATTCTGGACAATCGTGAAACTTTGGATGGGCTGCATGTCGATGGAGGGTCAATTCCTTGCTCAAGTTAAACTCCTTTGGGCACTGGTTGCAACTATATCTCCGAACTACATGGTGCTTCATGTGCCCACTTAGATGACCGCGTTGTCTGAAACTGGAAGGGCAAAGATGACACTTGAAAGGACGCTCGTCGGAATGAATGATGAGGTGCTGTCTCACATCCTTGAATTCCTTGAATTCCTTCCCACAAGTTGGGCATGGGACGAGGTCCTTCTTTGTATGACCTCGCAGGTGAACTTTGAGTCCGTACTTGTCGGCGAAGGCTCGGCCGCAGTCAGCCTCCGGGCACTTGACTCTCTTCATCTTATTACGCCGTAGGGTGGTGGCGTTGCGTGAGACACTCATTGAACAGACTAGGCAGGAATGGACCACCAAATGCCGTCTCAACCGTTCCCGGAACCTTAATTTGTTGGTGGCACCGGCAACGCACTAATGCAATTGCGGTGAAGTGTTGCAATCGAAAAAATTCAAACTTTTGTGTCAAAAAAGTTTGGTATAATCGAAAATTAGTGAAAATGGATGAACCACTTGCTTGAGGTCGGACGAACTTGAGCTAATTACTCCTTAGAAAAGAGCAAAGAATCACAATAAATATTAGTGCCTTAGACAAAACGCGTTAAAATTTTTTTTTACCTTGATACTTATGAATCGGCAAACGGAAACTTCTGCTATAATGATGGCGGCTGAGGTTGCTCCCGTGCAATGAAATTGAGAATGAGAATTCTCTTGAAACTTTTAATTCTAACTCCCCCATTCATTTCCTGCTATCCACAACATATTATCATCTTCTCAGAAAAAGGAGCGATGGGAAAATTTAGTGTTCCGAACCACTCCAAATTTGGAGTTGAGTCGAACATCGTCTTCTAACTCCGGACGTAAGGGTTACGCTAATTTCGGGTTTGGTTTTCGTGACTATGCCTACCAAAAGAATAACCTTCAATTTAATATCGCTGGTATAAATTCTGGTAATAAATTTAAATACAATAATCACCATCTAATCTATAGACATGACCGGTGACAAAGAAACAGCACGAGAAGTGCATAAATTACGTTCGATAAAATCTTTCTAGTGTATTATCAGCTAGTTTTGAACCACCGGTTGGATTCAAGGCGCCAACGTGCACTTTGCTGCGAAATATCAATCTGACATATTCGTACTGCATTTATTTGTGCCAGACGTGAATTTATTGTGCAGGGTTTGTTCTTAATTTCTAATCTATAAATAATTAACCAAGCCGAACAACCTATCGAGTAGGACTCTATTATTCAGAAAATAATTTCAACAAAAGAAACTCCAGTTAAAAGGCATGCTCGTTGAACAGTCGAATAACGACAAATGTACTCTATTAATAAGAGTTGCCATCCATGAGTTGCAATGCAAACAGTCGTTAGAGGAGTCTACTCAAACTCTGGCGAGATTTCTGTTAACAATAGGAAACCTAAAAGGGATTTGTGACAGACACTTTGCAAGGACTTAATTTTAGGACAGGGTATAAAATGGAGTCCTTTCTAAACAAACAGCTTTTTGTTTAGTCAAAAAGTGATTCCATCCCTTATCAACCGTCGGTTGAATAGGAATTGCTGTTGTAAGTGTCTTAATATCAAATATACTCACCTAGAATATGTATACCTAATTTCCTAATTGAAGGCAGGCCCTATTAAAAGCCGGGTCACTATTAGAAGCTGGGGGTCAGAGGTCTGAAATTTAATTAGAAGCCGGTTTCTATTAGAAGCCGGAGGTCTTTTTTCGAAAAAAAAACACAAGAGACTTGCTTTTCTTCCGCATTACGGGACACATCCTTTGTGTTTGTCATGCCTTTGGGCCGCCATCTTAAAGGCATACTTCCCCAACCCTACCAAACATATTGGGCCACCACTTTTCCAACATGGGTGTGTTATCTGACCACAGTAGGAAGTAGTCGGTCTATAGCAGGAACAAAGGAGTTATACAGCCAGAAAAGGAAACACGAATCTCGACTGCTGTTTAATTTGATTAGAATAATGCTGTATAATGTCCTCGAATAATTTATAAAGATGGTATTATGCGTTGTTATAATGGTGACGCGGTTTATGAATTTTTCATATTTGCAAAATTTCCGAATACTCTTATTTGGAGTTCGATTTTTTACAAGTAGTAATAGATTTTCGGGAAATTCCATCCTTTCATCAAATAAATTCACTTTTAAAACAGTTTACTATCAAAAAGTGTTGGAAAATTAAGAACACAATTTTCAAAGAGGAAATTTTGGAAACAATAAATAAATCCTAAATAATTCAGTTCAGATATAAGCAACGATCGAACACAAGATTACATTTCCCACACGATTTTCAATACTCATTTTAAATGGAAAATATTATTAGTAAACTAACCAAGCCTTTGCCTAGGCCTAAGAAGATTACACCATTCCTAGACAGGGGCCTGTTTATTTGTGATCGTTCGGTTCGCTATTAGGCTGTAGGGTGGTCAGTTCACGCCAAGAGGTAATCGCAGTTTAGTAATTCGAACGGGGCATTGGTCAATAGCATCACAGATGACCCCCAGCAATTAAAATTTTTCAATGCCAAACTTTTGTGATGGTGGTGGTGGCGGTGGTAGCGAACGACTCGGTGACAATGATGGTGATAGTGGTGGTAATAAATGTGGCGAGTGTGCTATCGGAAATTTACGTTGTCAAAATGATGTTTGTGAAACATACTTACACGTTTCAGCATCCCACTTTATTTAAAAAAGCCGTGAAATTACTTGTGTCTATGGTGATTACTTGTGTCTATGGTGATTACTTGTGTTTCACGTTCTACTTTAAACACCCTTTAAATCACCTTAAAACTTTCATAGGAGCTTGGGTTAATTACTCACAAGCGATTCACGGGTAATAAGAGACACGTGGATCCGAATGAGCGGCACATAAGTGATAGATGGACCGCAAATAAAGCACTCTCTGAGAATATTAGCTAATGATATCAACTGTGGGTATGCAGGCAATTTTTGATTTTTTTTTATACTCGTAAAGGGAACTTTGGAGCCCTTTGGAACTTGATTCAAGGATTGGGAATTTTTTCATTTGGATCAAGTTGGAATCATGGAGAAGCAGCATGCTAAAATAGTTATTAACCTATGAGAACATAATCAAAATGAATCAAAATTATTAAACCAATCGATTTTTTTGAAAATTTAGTACAAAAAGATTCCAAACTTCAAAAAAATGCAACATGTTGGGAAAAGAATCAAAATTCTGAAAAAACAACAAAATCTTGAGTTTTCCCGAAGTTCCCATTTCTCAAACTTGAGTTTTTTTTCAAAATTGTGATTTTTTCTTCAAAATATTAATTTTTCACTAAAGTGTTTTTTTTTATTTTAATCCTATTTTAATTGTACTGAATTTTGAAAAAAAGAATTGATTAGTTTCTGTAATTTTGATTCAGACTATTTTGAGTATGATCTTACAGGTGAACAACTATTTTAGATTGCTGCTTATCAAAGACGCCAACTTGATCGAAATAAAAAAATACCAAATCCTTCTGGTAAACTGAACGTAAAAATCGAGTTCCAAACAAATATAAAAAAATCAAAAATTCTCGACATAGTACCCACGGTGGATATTCTCAGAGAGCGCTTATCTTAGCTCCCTTTGTCACATGCCACTCATTCATATCCAAGTGTCTCTTATCGCGTGGTTCCCTTGTCAGGTGCACGTTTCCGACACTCAAAATCACTCTTGTACTTGTCTACAGTATCAAACAACGTTTGCAGTGTAATTTTAGCACTAATTGAATACCTAGCCCAACATTAAATCCTATTAAAAATTTTTAAGGGGGGAACTATGAAACTAAAAAATGCCCGTGTTAAATCTCATTTAAAAATTTTCAGCATCTAATTTTGAGCTTTTTTTTTAAATGTGCTAGTGGAATAAAAAGGTCAGAGCTCATCTGAGGTTAGCACATGCAGGAGTTTTCAGACTTTTCTGAGCTTAACACGTCGTGCATGCCTATACTCTTGTCTACGTCAAGGTACACTAACTGGCCTTGAAAACGTAGAGGCTGCACGAGATCCTTTCGGTTTAGCAACTTCAATTTTCAATTATTTTAACTCGGCGGGAAACTCCAAATCCTGTATGCTAGGCTTGCTGACGTAATTTTGATCAAAAAATACTTGAGTTCTTATATTAACAAAAGTGGAGGATTTTTGTGTCGCGACAGACTTATCTTTGCCTAATCGTAATGTCCAGTCGATTGATTTAGACCAATTCCTGATAATTCAGTGTTCACCAGATAACCTTCCCATGCAATAAACAGAACATTTCCCTATTAGACCCGTTAACGATAGTGACCCGGTGAAATGCACTTTTTACAATTTATTGTCCACACTGTTCCACTTTTGACAAATTTTTTCTTTGAAAAGTATTTCCAAGATGATTACTCAAAAACTCTCCACTCGTTGGAATCAAAATTTCATCTTCCAATACCTGGAACCTATGAGTTCGTTATTGGTGAGTAGGTCGCATTAGTTACGACTTCCTATCAATGTAAAACCAAAGCTAATAACTTGTTGTATTAAAGTTGGTGGTGGAACTGCTGGATGTGTCCTCGCGGCAAGACTATCTGAAAAACATACCGTCCTACTTCTGGAAGCAGGCGGAAGCCCACCACCTGCTTCAGTAGTTCCTTACCTTTCATCCAGTATCATGGAAGACCCAAGAATTAACTATTATTTTGAGTCCATCCAGCAAACAAATGCATCTTTATACAATGGCGGCGTTAGTCGGAATATGGCATATTTTAAATGAACTTATTACACCTACTGAATGACATTGTTCACTGTTTGAAGATTCTTAAGAACCAGTTCGGAAAGGTACTCGGTGGCTCTGGCTCGTACAACGAATTGATGCACAATAGAGGGAGTCCTCGTGATTTTGACAATTGGGCCACTATTAC
>JAQIYD010000175.1:0-11099 GCA_034699565.1 Anurida granulata
ATCTTTTTTTGCCTAATTTTAAGAACTTTTTAAGATCTTAAAAGAGGTTTTTTAAGAACTTTCTTTTCCGGCACCTGCTAATAAGCAATGCTATACGTTCAATACCTTTTAAAAATTGAAGGTAGTTTAATTCAATACTGACTATATTCCAGGGACAACATCAACATGCATACGTACCAAGCATGGTTCCACGTTATGCTACTGTGTTTGCCATTATTTTTAAGTGTAACGGCCATGTTCAACGGACAAGAAACTATGGATGTAGTCTTCTTAAAGTACAAGTAGAAAGCAAATGTATCCAAAACGTACAAATTAGGAGACGAGCTGGGAAAAGGAGCCGTCGGTGTTGTCAGGATAGCAAGTAAGTTCATGGTTTCAAAATACAGTGCATTCCCATAGCAATATCACACTTCTAAAAGGAGAACTAATTTATTAACAAATCTACTTATTTCCAACTCAATCTCAATATCTTACAAAACTCAAAACCAAAACAGTAGATCCCGTTTTATTGGCAACACCCGGCGATAACACCCAATTTACGAATGCACTGGAAAACCATATTGGACAAATTAACGACCACTGTACGAGAAAATGTTTCAATTCCAGCAGGGCACCCTGAAGGGAAGGAGGGACTTATTAAAGTTTATTTCTTTTATTTTTAGTTCAAATTAGTTTTTAGAATTCAAGAATAGGGAAGTACACATTTTCGAATATAGTAGAATCCCATTCCTAATACAACCCCATGTCCCTAACAGAATCCAATAGCTGAGGGTCGAAAACTAATAAGAATGTTTGGAAATGTTCGCTATCTTCAATTAAAAATATTAGCGGTATCACCTGATGGATTTGCTGCAAGGGAATATGACAAATGCATTTTGCGATCAGAATTCCCGTATTCAACCTTGTTGAAACTACTTAATGTTTTATTTATTTGACAGGAGAGCAGAAAACCACGAAATTTCTTTTTTTTATTCCACGTAGTCCTAAATCACTTCCAGCGGTTGCGTTGAAGGTGGTAAGTAATATACTCAAAAAAAACGAAACCCGTAATATATCTTAAACTTGCAGTTCTTGAACACAACAAATACAATTTTCTGTCGTAGGTGAACCGAGGCGTAGCAGATTCATTGAAACTCGAATACGACATTTCTCGACAATTGCAGGGAGGTAAGTTGGTTTGGTTTTGAAACAAGAGTAGTCTTCAATTTGATTTGGTCATCATCTTGACAACTATGACGTAACAGAATCTGTTCCTGCTGGCCCAACTTGCAACTGAGTTCACTCACTATGATAATTCACAAATTTTCTGGTTTTGTCTGTTCCTTACTTGTTTACATTTCTTGAAAACTTATAGTGTCAGGAATTGGGTTTGTGAACGGCTATGGCTACGCGAACATAGAGGGATTGGGCGAATTCGGTGTGTCAGAAATTTAATTGATCAGTGATCTGAGTTTCGATAAATATCTGGCAGAGCATAGTGAAGATACCATCAATCAGAAAAGATATATTGCCCTGAAATTTGTGGAAAAAATGGTGAGTACAAAACCACGTTTCACATTTTATGTTTCAGATTGTCTAACGCCGAAAGTACACTGCCAAATGTTTCGACGGCACTACCTAACAAGTCCATCAACTATCCCGTCTACTGAACTGCCGTCCTTCAATCCCGTCTACACAACGTTTAACCTACGGATCCAAAATTATAATACACCAAAGTATTGAGCAGGTTTCCCAATCCACATAAAAAATGAGCCTTCTAGGTTGAGGGTAATTTGCAACTGCTTCCATGGTGTCTCTGTCAACTATGGTTAGTCATTTTTTGACTTGAAGGTGAATTCCAGAGACAGCCTTTTTGGGTTTATACGGTAAAGTTGTGGTTAAGGTGTGAAGTGTCATGGTACAAAAAATAATTGCTAATAATAACCTAGGACGGGCACGTTGGGTTTTAAGTAAAAAGGAAGGCATGCCCATTCACTTATGTGTTTAACCAACGAAATCTAGTTTTCAATTTTGGTTGACCTTTAGAACTTTTCCACAGTGGTTCGAATTGCACATGCGCAACTCTACTACTGCTTGAAGTTTTCTGCCTTTTGTATAAGTATGCGGATCACGTTATTCTGAAATGTGATTGTATGTCAATTCTGACTGGAATGACAGGAAACATGTAGCAATCTTAAACAAATAATTTTTAATGAATTTTGATTGGTTTATATGCTTATTTAAATTTACAATTATTACTATAACTGTTCTAATTTACCAATTTCTTCCAGTTTCCTATTCTAAGAGATATCCACAGCAATGGAGTTACACATGGAGATTTAAAGCCGGCAAATGTGATAGTCAAAACGAAAGACGGTGAAAAAATGGGAAGGCCGGAGGAGTTTGTGCTCATCGACTTTGGCGTTGGACAAATTGAGAAAGTGGTTGCGAACGGTATGTCACTTAACCTTCTGAATATAATTTGTAGTAAACAAAAGTATTGTATTGGCTTAACACAATACCAGTTTATAGTCAACGCTGTTAAACTAGTATGACCGTTAATTTAAAATAAACATATTTGCATTATAAAAGGGAGTGAAGATTTTGAACAAATTGTCGTTGTGGTTTACATGGTGTTGACTGGGGCTCTGCAACCCCAGATCTCGAAATTGCAGAAGGAGTTAGAAAATATTTTGGGAGACGCGAACAAAGTTCCAGGTAACACACTGAATTCCAACTTTTAAATTGTGCCTGATTGCTCAAGCCAAAGTTGCATCTAATTGTTGGCATTTTATATTTTCAGACCGTGAGTTGCTTACTTTTCTGCAACAATTGCTTCACATGTCTGGTTCGGAAAAGCGGAAAATGAGTCCTGAGTTGTACAACAGGTTTGTATCCGATTATATGAAATGTTTAGAGTACTATACTGCACGTGTAGCAGAAGGGAGTAGCAGTTCCACATTTTAGATTCCCAAAATATCAAGCCTCTTCATCCTTTAATATTTATTTACTTGCTCTTTTCCAATTAGTAAATCTCACTTTTCCAATCTACAAGTATGTTTGCACTCAGTAAAATTACTCGAATTCGACAGAGTCTAAAATCTGGGACTAAAGTGTGCATTACTATAGGTTGGGTTAAAATATATCAAAAAAATTCAAGAAACGTTCATATGAGTTGATTAATGTACTGGTGTTTATGGGGTCTTTAGTATAATTGGTCGTTCCACACTACGTCCACAACTCACAAGGGATGTAATTTCGATGACGGTAGTCAAAACGCAACTTATACCATTCGTCTATGACCGCTCCTAATAAGTAATTTAAAAGCGAAAAAATCCTAAGTTTGGATTTATTCTTGTGTCCTCTTGAGTCAATTAGGTTCTCTCTACTTTATGGTGACTTTTTTCAGTGATAAACTTAACTGAAATTATTATGGTAGAGAGTACGACAGGCCACTGATGACAGTAGGAAGGACCAAGCCAGTTGCAGTATAGGAATCAATTCTTCGTTCATTTTTTCGGTAATGAGAACGTTGGCGTTGGAGATTTCTTTTGTGGTGACCATGATTGGTGATTCTGATTCGGAAGAGTCGCAGAAAGAATAAGCAGATTGTTGTTTCTGCTATAAGGCGTTCATTTATGAAAGGGATTTGAAAATCCCTACCGTTTTGTAAACTTTCTTTTTTTTCTTACAACCGGGGAATTGGTTCCGCGTCCACGTTTCCTATTCCGCGGTTCTCAGCTGCGTGTTCGTTGCTCTGACAATGGAGGTCCGTTTGGTGTTAGGAGGGTTTCACCAAATGACCTAATTGAACTTAATAGACGGAGGTCACAATTAAATACCCTAGAGGGAAAAAATTATAATTCAGAAAAATTAAGAAGAGCCGAATTTTCAAAATTTTAAATTCCAGCAGTTTCCAAAGGGTCCCCTCTTTGAAACTAGAGCTTTCATGTTATTTGCATAAGGATTTGGATCTTGGTATTTTGAAGATGGAGGTAAATGTGCACTGTTATGAGTATAGTAATTAAGTAACTTGCGGCATTACTTCAAGTATCTGTGGAACCAAAAAAAAACATCAAAATTTTGAAAATTTCTAAAATACGACAAAATCTTTTCAAAGAATTAAGAGCGCGTCATGGCGACAAGAATTGGGTCAAAATCGCCTTGACCTTTGGGAGCAATTTTAAGGCCGCAGGAGCACCGTACCACGTCGAGTAAGTACTACATGGAAATAATAGGTCAAACTGGGCAAAAATTGGTATTTTGGTGTCCAAGGAACATCACATTCACCCGTCGTATGGTGTCAACGTTCTGAAAATATCAAAGAACAGTAACTGCAATACGAGATATTCCACTGATACCAAAATACCCATTTTTGTTCAATTTGACGTACTCTTTCCATAGAGCCCTTACTCGACCTTCTACGTGTCTCCTTTAAAATTGCCCCTAAAGGTGACGAAACATTCTTGTTGATAAATCAAAATTTGAAATGAAACTATATATATACAATTGAATGAATTTAATGGCAATGATTATATTTTGGACAAAATTGAGTATCAACAAGCACGCGTCCTTAATTTTTTTAAATGACCCTTGACATATGAATTTCGTCCCATCACGGGTGGGTTCAATGAGGTTGGGTGGTGGTCCAGTCAAGCAGGTTGGCAGTAAGTTCTGGGGGTTAACATGAAAGGGTGTTTCTGCCGGACATTGATGGAGCTAGGGCCCTGTCACTGCTCCGCCTTTGGCAAGAGTCAGGAACAACTTCCTACGCATAATCGTCCCAGTGTTCCAGCCACAACCGCAACTGCTGACCTCATCACTCACCCCATTACCCCCACAACTATCACACTCTCACCCCTTTGCGTTTTTGCCGTCTTTTGTCCCACGCCAATTCGGGATTAACGTGTGAGGGATAACCCAAAACTGATTTTAAAATGACGTGCATGAACTAATCCCATATTTCGATACTTTTTTGTAAAGGTCGAATGCTTTGAATGTTATGAGGAAAAAGAATATCTGGGTATTTATTTCCAATCAATAATCCAATTTATTTCCAATTTGATAGTGAGACAATTATTTTTATTGTATTTTCTAAGTTTGAACGCATTAACATTCTCCAACCATAAAATAAGCACATACAAACTGTCCAATACGAGAAAAAGTCCTACACTTTCGGGATTCGATTAAAGCGACTGTTTTTTAAAAAGCACCTCAATCGACACCACATTCAGCAACAAACCATGTGTGACTGAAGCAAACTTCTCCAACCGTTCTCTACGTTCACGGTTTTTCATTCCCATTAACTTTCTCCCGAGATTGTTGTATCGGTTTGATGGATCAAGAATCATTGGGCGTTCATTTTGAATTAACCAGTCGCAGGAATTGCCAAATGTCAAGTTTGCGACACTAAGATTTGTCATAATCTTAAGAAACATACTGAATCCCGTAAGAATCGAATTCTGGGCAACATTGGGACTGGCACAATACGCGGCAATCAATTCAAGAATCATACTAGAGCCAGGAAACTTCTGAACTGGAATGGTTTTAAACCAGTACTTGGCAAGCCTAACTAACTCATGGGCCAGTGCCGACTGCTTTTTCATGAACTGCAACTGCGACTCAGCTAAACCAGAACTAAATTTCGAAGAGTACTTTCCTTTTCGTCTCAAATCTTCTCCAATCCTTTGCTCAACGATATATTTTTGATGGACAATCCGATCCCCTCCTGTAAACGGAAGTCCAAATGTGTGATTAGTAGCTGGAAGCAAATCAAACTCAATTCCATCTAAACAAAATTGGAGAGAATTGGAAGTTGTAGTAACACCAACTCGCTTCCCAAGTATTGTAGCCCACTCCTGGATGACGTCCTTAAATGGTGGATTCTTTTGATTCACAAACACAACGACATCCACATCAAATCCTTCCAACGAGACTGACTTCCCGTAACTTCCGGAAACGATGACACGATCAATTCCAAACTTTGATTCATTCTTTAAAAATCCGGCAACCTGGGAGGTAGGAGGGAAGAGGAATTTTATTTTTGATGGTTACGTTGAAATAGGTTATTTGAAAACTTTAAATAAAATACCTTATCCAAAGTCCTCCTAGCTCTTTCCTCTTCTGCCTCACTCGGTTTCAAACTTTGAGCAAAATTCTTCAGTTTCGTCTCCATTATTGTTGTAGAATTAAAGCCTTTGCCTTGTTGAAAGACGAGACTGGTTTGGGATCATTCATTGGCCAATTTGAGGTAGTCGGGAATATTCTGGAAATTGCAGAATCATTGTTAATAAATAAGTTAACTTATGATACCGCTGCTATCTTCTGTTGACGTAACCACAAGGCATATTCCAAGAGTAAGTCCAATGGAGGTAACTGTGTTTGCTTTCAGATTTTCTGCTTCAGGCTGTGTAGTTATCAGGATTACATTTTAGAATGATTCCAAGGTAGCAGATCGGACGTTGCTTCGAACCAGTGTAGATCAAGGTACGAATTATTCAATTAAAAAATGACAAGCACGATTACACTTTGGACTGGGAGAATGGTAGGGAAATGTGCCACATTTGGAAAAAAATTTCAAACCTGACATTTTATCTTTGGCAGATTGCCGCCGACTGCGCATGTGACTTAGCAGACATTTATCACATTGACATTGTTGGTGAGAGTAAGTATGACGAGTTCCTGAGGCACAGTTTTCTCAGGTCAGGTCAGTCAGTTTTCAGTCTTCGCCTGCCATGAGCTCACATTCTCGCGAAAACACACATGACCCCCAGTGACCCTGTCTACAAAGCTTTTATTCTGTCTGGCGCTAATTGAATTTTTTACAAATGATTTTAGAACATTAAATTTTACTACCCTGCGTCATTGCATTGTAATAAAAGCAGATAACAGCGTCCCATCCTTGCATAAAACTGAATCCAAAAGTGACGACTCAGAGAAATCTCGAATTACAACAACGCAAACACTTAGATGAACCCTCTCCGGCTACAAACAAGTGCAAGTTAAGAGAAAAAAGAAAACGGAAACCATAAATTGAAGACTCCCCTTCCGTGCGATGCTTTTATTTCCATCCCAGATGAAAACTCAATTTCACTCCCCATTAACCCGTTGAAATTAAAATTTTAAAACTATTTTGGAACTGTAAATGATGAAATGCTCAAGAAAAAGTACAAAAAACTACTTTTATTTTCGGAAGGGCTACGATGAAACCGGCCTGATATAAGCTCTTTTGTAAATTAACTCAGAGTGAATTGTAAGGATAAAGCATTTTTGTTTCTTGCCTGTAAGTTAAGTTACTTTAGTTAAAAGTTAGAAGTTCCTAAATTTTCTAAAAGAATTTACCCTGCTCCATGGGCTGATGCTCGCAGGCAGAGGAAAACACAATATAAAAGATCATTGTTGTAAACGCGGATATGGTGAAAACGAACTTTTTTTTTGGTTTTGTTTGTGGCGTGCAGTTGCATTTGGATTTCATTCTGTTGAAGGGACCGGAACTAACTTTGCAATTCTATGTCATAAGTTGAGAAATCGAGATTAGGGATGAACGAAACAACTTTTGTCAATTTTTGGCGTGTAAATTATTTCCAAAAACTGAGGAATGAATAAAAACAACTCGATCTTTTTTTCCCCCAAAACTGCCTTTAATGGAATGTCGAATATAAACTCCCCCGTTCCAATGAAAGTGGTTCAATTACATTACAACAAGGGTTAAACTTCCGTAGGTTTTTTTTTACTTAAATTGATGAATATAATCATAAATGCTGAAGCCATTGTACATTAAATCTCAGTTACGACCAGAACACCATAGTAGAAATTGATTTTAATTTTTATACACTACAACTACTAAATATCACAATTTCTAAATGGTGGGTGGTAAGACCTTTATTGTCTAAGCAAACAACCATCCTAACTTTTAATTCAATTCTTTGGAATCCTAACACTTAACGAAATTATCCACTCAGATCCTTCCCTCTGAATTCTTGTTGTTCCCGAATAATTCTTGCATTTCGATATAATTTGAGGCAGTGCAGTTATCTCATGGAATAATTTGAAAGAGCATCATTGTGTAAATACAAAACACAAATAAATCTACGAACTAAACACTTTGTTTCAGTTGATAAAGGAGACTTCGCTTTTCGCAATGCACTTCAAAATGGGCAAACTCAATTTGCAAAATAAGAGTAAGAGTATGCAAGTTCGCAAGTGATGAGTTTGTAATGTCTCGAATAGATTGACGCTTCGGTTATTTACAAGTCGAGAGTGCCATGAAAACAAGAAGAGAATGTAAATTCAAGTAAAACTGATTCAAGCTCTGTATTTGATTAAGAAGGAAATTGTAATCTTGTTTAATTGTCCATGGAAACTATTGACAGAACTTCAGCAGCATTTTTATACCAAAGCCAAACAAGGAATGTAAGGCTAATCACCTCCTGTTACTTACATTGGATACCCAACAAGCCCGTGGTTACGGACGAATACGATACACCACTCCGTGGCTAGACACAGGCTTGTTTGGTTGTGCTCGCTCACTTCGCTCGACCCACACTACCAACCACCATCACCGTTTTCCTCAACGGTTAATATTATGACCCTCCACCACCGGCGGGAATTCAGATTTGAATTCGAATTTTATACATAAGAATTGTTTACAAGAAATGGGAGATATGGACCCAAGACTCTTGGTACCGTGAGGTGACTAATTCCGTAGGTTAATAAAAAATGAAAAATGATGAGAGGGTGAGAAGGGACCTCTTGTACAGATCTTGTAATTGCAGAAAATATTGAGCACTTGAGAAAGATTTCTTTCAATCGCGGTTTATTTCTATGTTAATAGTATGATAACAGCGGTCTAAAATGGGGGTTGGAATATTGGAAACAATAAGGTCTTTTTTATTTTGGAGAAAATATAGTGCATCCAAAAAGGCAGAACACGGAGTGTCAGAGAAGCCTTTTTTGTCTCACCATGCACCCTGTACTGAGGGGTTTCTCAAGTTTTTTTTTTTTGTTTGATTTAGATAGGGGAAATTCCTAGTGGCCCCAAGGTCGCCCCAAGTAGCCCCGTAAAATTTTTAACTTTTAACAACGGATTATACAAATTCCATCCTTTATCTCCTTTGCCCGAAGTCGGCAGAGTTAGGTAATGCTTAATTCCTGGAGCAAATGAATTTTGAAAACTTGTCTTTTCAAAAATTTCAGGGCCGTCATTACCGGACATGCTAAAAACATTTACTAAAAACCATCGAAAAATTTATTTAAACATTTATGCGCAAATCAAAGTCTTATATTCATATTTTCTATTTAATATAATATTCGCCGAATATTAAAACATTTCACGTTTTGTCACCCGGTAACACCTAATAACGAGCCGGCGCTGAACTTTCCCTTTTGAGGGGAAAGGCCGTAAGACAAAAAAGGCTTCTCTGACACTCCGTGCAGAACTTCTCCAAAAAAATTACAGGAATTCGCAAATCAGACTGGATCCAAAATAAATTAAACAAAAAATTCAACTTTTAACAGAATACCTCCAAAAAAATAAATGAAATATCTCAATCACGATGTATGTGCACCAAATCTTTAAAACACTCCTGCACATTGAAGACCAAATGAGCAACTTAAACTAAAATAAACAACTGATTGATCCAAACTTATTCACACGCAAATTCTTTAATCCAAAGTTCATGTGTAACGTATTGAATCCCCAAGTTTTCTGCCTATGAGAAATCAAGTTTTGATTTGTAAGTTTTGTTATTTGAGTGTAATTTGTTGAGTGACAACAATTGTGCGTTGCAAATTTAGTTGTGGAAATGCACTTTATTGGTTGTTACACTTCAAAAATCCGTAAGACAATGATTTTTTTTTACTTTACCCGGGTATTAAGGCCAATTTTTTTTCAGTAGACATTTAGGGGAATTTGATGAGTTCACATGATTTGTTGGTAATATTTGGGATAGTGAAAGTTGAGCAAAACCTGTAGGACAAGCCTCACGGCAGGTCACACTCGCTGGAAATTTGCTAACTTAAACAAGCGTAATAGATAGCATATATTAATGAAGATTTCTGCAACTAGTAAATTTTTTTATTGAATGGAAGGAAGAAATGCTTCAGAATAACGCAGCGTCCCATGTGATTTCTACATCTGTGACGCAAATTTTTGAATAGAATTTTGCAATGTTTCAAGCTCATTTGTTTGAGGGAAACTGTATATAAACTGCGATGGTTGGCAGGAATAGCTGTTTAATAAGCCTTTATTTCCAGATATACAAACGTTAAGGCGCAAACTGAAAAGTTAACCTAGCGAATTTTCCGATCCTAAGTTTCTAAAAGTAAATATATTTTCGGATTCCTCAATTCCATTTAAAATTTGTTTCTATAAAGAAATATTTTTAGAAACCCCAGCTGCCAATGATCGAAAATATAATTCCAAAAATTTATTCCAGCACTATAAATTTAAATTCCATGTCTCATAAACAAGGATAGGACAGATTCAGTAATCTTCAGTAATTAAAGAAGGTCAAATTAGGTCTTCAAAGACAACATTTTTTGCGACACCAAACTTTGATAGCACACCACCACAAACTACCAGAACAATTAGATTTATGCTAATTTTGTGAATGCGCATTATTTTTTGTAATTAACTTTAACAATATAACTTTAACAAACCTTCGCTCTTCGAATAATTTGTGATCTTTTCGAATTATTTTTGGAGGTATAAAGTCTTCAATTTGGATGCAGTCTGTTTCGCGAATTTCTCCCTTTTTTATTATCGTTGGTACAAGGAACAAAAGTGGCCACGTATGAATGAAATTTAGAAATGCTCAAACCACTTTGTAACTCACAGAAGCCTCGTTTATGCTGATACCGCTTTACCGCTACCGTTTCCGTTTACTCATTTTTTTGGAAACCAGGAATTTGTTTCGCTTCCGTTTCCATTTCCAGAGAGGGAACGAAACGGGAACAAATTTTTGTTTATTTTTCTTACAAATAATAATTCCGACATGTGAGAACAATAAAGTATATTTATTATGAAATTCGCCTTGACTAAATAATAGAGTGCGTTCAGTATATTTGGCCGCATTCAGTTTTTTTGTGATAACTCGAGAGACGATTAACTGATTTGGATG
>JAQIYD010000176.1:0-11089 GCA_034699565.1 Anurida granulata
GGCCCAACACGCGATGAAAATTTAACAATGGCGCTATCCCTTCGTTACGTTACAACACTCGGAGAGGGCGCTGCTGCTTCTAACTTCATCGCTGAAATGGCAAGGTGGATTAATACTTTGAGTTTGCGCCTCTTTGGAGGCGTTGTGACGTTGCCAAATCTTCCAAACATGCGGGACGTTAAGATTTATAGCGACAGGGGTTATGGGGGAGATGTCGACCTAACCGGGTTTACAGCCAAGGGATTTCCAATGCTACAAAGTGTTACGCTGATGGATGGTGTTTCACTCAGGTCAGATCTGAATCCATTTCGGAATGATGTGTTTCCAAGTGTGAAATCCCTGAATTTGAGAAAGGACGAAGACCTTGGCGCTGGTGAACCACTCCCAAACTGGCGTCACATTTTCCCAAAGATTTCTTCACTACGACATGCAGGACGCCTTTTCCAACGATACTTGAACCACATTTGCCTCAACTTTTCCAATATTACGCATCTCTACTTGTCAGGATTCATGGCGGATGATGGAGGGGAAGGTGAAGAAGACGAGGACGAGGATAGATACATTTCAATATTTGAGGTCAAGCGAGTCTCAAGAGAAGGTCAAATTATATCGGAATGGCCATTCTCAGCACTCAAACGTAAGAACCATTTACCCTAAATCCCGAGGTATACACCGCGACTTATAGCTTGTTGATCATTTTGGGACCAAGGGCGGCTTATACACTATTTCAAAAATTTATTTAAGGGTGCCAGCACGCAACATAAGTTACTGAAATATTTGTTAGCTAAAACTATTTTCCTCGACGTCTAACTCCAAATACCTTAGTTTTCTCCCCATTCTCATACGATTTTCTTTTTTTCTTAACTGGAGCCATGTCACTTACTTTGAAAAAGAACTTAGCAACATTTAAACCAAGCTGTATTTTAGTTTAAATTCAAGATTAGTCAAATGTCAAAGTTCGAGCGAGCGCCACTGCTAAATCAGGTGGAAAGGACATTTCGACTGCGGCTTATACGCGGGGCGGCTTATACCTCTGTATTTAGAGTTAATAACAAAAGTTTGGGATAATGTGGGTGGAGAAACTAATTTTTCCAAAAAGTTCCAAATTCATTAGTACATCAAGCTACAGCAATCGAACTCACCAAACATAGCCAAGAATCCACTTTACTTGTGGCACAAATTATGTGATCGCGATTATGGCACAAAGTATTTTCTTGACGTTCTCGTTTTAACATGTTTTATGCGAGCATACGTTTATTTGCAGAACTAAATCATCTGGAACTTGAAGATTTTGGGATGGATACTAGCCGCCTCATCACAGGAATTGTCCATCTTACTGTTACTGAAATATTGCAACCCCTGGAGACTCTGACTGTTTACACAAATTCGTCGCCAGTAAGTTAATTTAAGCGAGTTGTCGATCACTGGATGTTGAAATCGAAAAAAAAGCATTTACAAAATGGAAAATGTTGTATGCCTTAATCAACTGTTTCTTGTTGTTTTAGGATCCTAAAGATGCTGAGCTCTTCTACTCCCTGTATGAACTCAAATGGCACAAGAAGCTAAGGTTGAAGGTGCAGAGTCAGGCTGGTAACAACGATTGGTAACTTTTTACCCATCTTAAGAACACATCTTATTGAAATACATTTTCCAACTAAAATCTAAAACATTTCACATCACTTTCTTTTTCCAGCCTAAATAATTTACGTTCGACTTACAATTAGTGTTTGATTTATTCCCTAAATATAACTCTGTCGTACATTTAAAATACGTCTACACTTTTCTGGCTAATAAGTAAGGCAATGCACAATTATTATTTTTAGTTGATAAGCATACTCAAAATCATGCAGAGAGCAAAAAAAGAGGTTTACGAGCTTATTTTATACAGTTGGGCTAATAAACAGTCGCCACAAACAACGACTTTCGGGTTATGAATTTGTGCTTGAAATTTTGACTTATTAGACAAGTAGAAATTATTGTGAAAACGCTTGAAATTTTTTAAAATTTCAGATGGCTAAGAATAAACTTTCAACAATGAAATGTAATTCTGTAATATCCGCAGCAGTTTTGTTTGTGCTAAATGACATAAAATTTGTGTTTGTACCATATTAAGTGAGGTATCTCAAAATTGAAGTGTCCGAAACCTTGCAATGGAGAACTAAACTTAATGTCTATGTTTACCTTCGCTATTTTAGTAATTCATTCATACAATTCATTGAAAAAAATTTCATCAACTGCTAAAAAATGTCTACTCGTAGTCTATGCAAATCCAAATTTGATACTTCGGAAAGACAACACGAATGCTATCGTATTTTGAAGTTTAAAGAAAACTACTTCACCTATTACGACTATTGTGGCCGCTAATATTGCCACCAAATAAATGATAAATACTGTGGATATATTCTGGTAAAGGGTCAGTGTTTTGGGAAGCTGGTCAAAGTAACTAAGCTCTTGATGAATTCTTTTTAGTTGACGATATTTCGGTTCCAATAATATATTGTACCACTCTTCCCAGATTCTATAAATGCCGTGTTCCATCATTGCTTGCATTCTAGTGTGCATACGTATTTGTGTTTTATAATATCCTGCATCAAATATTTTATTAAACGCAAATCCCTCCCACCTTTGTAAAAATCCAGCTCGCCCTAATGTGTATATCGAATGTGAAGCATCCTTTGATTTAATCTTTTTATATCGCGATTGAGTGATAAACTCTCCTAAATACTTCTCCTCTTTAATTATGAGTGTTTTATCGCATTTTTCCAACATTCGCACAATCTGGGATTCAGGAATCTCCATATCCGAAAATCTGAAATATAATTTCCCTCGCTTTGGCAACGCAGTCTGCATGATCCCTTTATGTGCCTCTAAATATAGCCAATTGGTTCTCCTTTGCCTTTCGGAATGTTGATCGAGTCCTTTACAGGCCTCTTCCGAATGTACGTTTCCTAGCCTGGTATTTAAATCTCCATGTTGTTCACGAATAAAATCAAGTTCTGATTTATAAATTCCATAAATCTTACAGTTGTTAACGAACGTTTGTAGAGTTTCTACGCTCCAATGCCCTGGGATTGTTCCCTTTTGAAAACATTCACAGCCTATTACGTCAATAATCGTCCAGGTTCCAATATTTTTTATCATTAATTGCTGAAAATAAATCTCATCTGACATTAAAGCGTAAAACCCTCCCATCTCCTCTATACTTTCCCATTTGTGGGTTGGAGGAAGTGGGGCTAATATCAAGGACGAGAAAATACCTTTGTAAGCATTCACCAAAACCAACATAGCGAGTAGCCAGCAACTAAAAATCATCCGAAATTGATTTTTAATTTTCAGTTTTTCTAAAACACAATCCGGTATGCCATTCAGACTGACGTCAACCAATAGGGAAGCCGATGAAGACGTGACACTCCAGATGAGCTTCATTCCAGGCTTCCAACCTAACCGTTTTAGTACTGCAATGAAGAATCCAACCAGTGGCATAAGAAGTGAGCAACACAAAACAGATAGCCAACTAAGTTGGTCGTATGGGGCAAAGTAGATGCGAAATGAATTTGAGCTTTGTACTCCATCACATGTTGCAAATTGCATAAATATGTTACCAGTTAAGACAATGGACGGCGGGACAATGTTTAAATCTATGCTGTCCAATTTCACGCTTCCGAATATCTCAGTAATCCTGAATTGTGGGTCAGCAATGCTTGCTAGGGAGACATAAATAAACTCCGGTTTATAACTTTCCCATACTCTAGCATCCACGCAGGATTTGGTGCTGGCTAGTAAATACATAAATCGGACATAATCCAATAGATTATATTTTTCACGACTGTAGACCCTCGGTGGAAGGATAACTTTTTTATGTAATGTTTGCAGTTTGAATGGGGACTCAATGAATCTATTCAAGTCTGAGTCTGAGATTGTGTCGTTGTGACCGTATCTGCAGGTCGAACGCAGAAAATTGTGTTTCTCCACCTTACCTCTGAACCAAAAGGAAGTTAAATTAACGCCGTATCTACGTTTAATGCAGTTGCGTAGTTTGGGATTGTGATTGATTTCACAAGTTAGCCGTACTGGGAAAGTTATCCACTTATTCCCTTGTACAACATTATTGTAAAACCAAGCTCCGATTACGTTCAAAATTAAGTTTGCTCCGTGTTGTTTAATTAGCATCTCTGTGATCTCAATCAGAAAAATTTCTGCCTTTACATAGCAGTAAGGTCCACTTTCTGGAACCTTCAGAACTTGAAAGATCACGAAGCGTGTGATGACGCTGTGGCGAGGGTCTCCCAACAATCCAGGTGCTCGAGAGCTACAGATAAAATTAGCAATGGGAATTGAGTAATGGAGGAAAAAATATACGTGGCAGAATAGTTGTGGGCGAGGTCGATCCCAGCCTACCCCCTTAAGGGTGAGAGTCGTACCAAACTCCGCTATGTTGGTAGCATTTTGTGAGACTAGTTTGATGGAGATAGGAATTGGAATCCATTCTATGTCAATTGAGTAAGGGTCAAAGTGTATATAAATCTGACAGTCACTGTATTCCTCGATGTACGAATTTAAGTTTGCAATGTATTTCTCACATATAATGCAACCCAGTGTCATAGATGTTAATAAAAACTGGGACAAGTTTGGAACAGGCGACATTTTTATAGCGAACATAAAATGCTGGACAGCAATGTGCATCCCGAACAACAAAATGCCCCATTATATATCCCGTATATGAATAATTTTCTGCCAAACAACGCCCATTAACTAGTGGGAGGAATAAATTCGGTTTACTTTTTATTAAAGTTAGGTCGCTTTTATGGTCAACATAAACATCGGTGGTTCCCATTAAATTAATTGACATGGATCCAACTTAATTAGTGTTTCTAAATTATAGATGAGAATGACGCTTTTGAGAGACAAACAGGATGTTGACAGGCATTAAAATGGAAGCTCAGGAAGTAGGAGTGGCAGGCATTATATAACACGGCTCATTTCCATTTATTGCACATTATTTTTCTGTCCATCAGTTGATTCTCACCTTTAAATATTTCCGTCTTGAATTTTTTCGTCTCCCGTTTTTTGTATTTTATTCAATGAGTCGAATGATGAAATGAATGAAGTTAATTACTATAATGGCGAATCTTAAATGGGTAATTGAATTGAAAGTTAGAAATTAAAAATTGGAAATTAAAGGGTAAAAATTTCTGCTTGAATGAGTTGGAGACTTAAACTTTAAAATTTGAAAGAAACCGGGTGTAATTTAATCAAAGTAGCAACAGATGACGTTTTCATGCCAAACTGAAATGCCTTATTGAATTGTCCATTTGATCGGAAGCCGAGTGCAGGACTTTAAGTCGAACAAATTGAAAACCCCATTTTAAAAAAATCCAAAAAAGTCCTAACCTAGCCTAACCTAATAATCGTCTGACTCTTAATTAACTATTTCTTGTTGTTTTATTATCCTAAAGGTGCTAGGCTATTATGCTTCTTGTAAGAACTCAACCGTGACAGGAAATAGCTAGCTGAGGTAGAAGGTGCGAAGTCAAGCTGGTTGCGACGATTTGCAACTCTTAGCTAATTACGGACCAATCCTATTCAAAGAACACTTTTCAATTACATCTAAAAGATTTCACACCACGTCTTCCCGCCTAACTAATTTCTCCTGGACTCAGAATTAGTGGTTGCTCTAGTTAATGGGATAATTTTAAAAATATAACTATGTAAGGTTAGGTAAACCTAACATTTAAAATACGCCAGCACTATTCTGGCTAATAAGGAGACAGCAAAACAAAATTTGCATAACAGAAGAGGTGCACGAGCCTATTGTACACAGTTAAGTTAATAAAGAGCACCCACAAACAACCACTTGTCGGTTGGGAATGTGTTTGTTTAAAAAAGTCATGTGACTGGTATTTTATCGAAATGTTTTGCTGAGATGTTCGTTTCGAGATCTTAGACAAGTAGACATTATTTAGTGGGAAAGTAGATTAATTTTTTAACTTTGAAAAGGTTGATAACAAACTTTCAAGTTTTGAAATAATAAAATATCTGTAAGATCGGAAGCAGTTTTGCTTGTGTTTTTTTTAATTTATTTATTAAGATTCAAATGGTGTTTTCTCATGTACCGTATTATATTTTATATAAAAATCTGTACAGTGCAACGAAACTTGCAGGCTATGCAAATCCTAATTTTATACTTCCGAAAGACATAAGGAATGCTACCGTATTTTCGAAACCAAACCAACTTACTTCAAATAATACAGTTATAGTCGCAGCTAATATTGCTACCAAATATATTATAAATACGGTGGATATATTTTGGTAAAGGGTCAGTTTTTTGGGAATCTGGTCAAAGCGACTAAGTTCTTGCTGCATAGTTTTTAGTTGACGATATTTCGGTTCCAATAATATATTGTACCACTCTTCCCAGATTCGATAAATGCCGTGTTCCATCATTGCTTGCATTCTAGTGTGCATACGTATTTGTGTTCTATAATATCCTGCATCAGCTATTTTATTAAATCCAAATCCCGCCCACCTTTGCAAAAATCCAGCTCGCCCTATTGTGTATATCGAATGTGAAGCATCCTTTGATTTAATCTTTTGATATCGCGATTGAGTGATAAACTCTACTAAATACTTCTCCTCTTTAATTATAAGTGTCTTCTCGCATTTTGCTAACATTTGCATAATCTGGTCTTCAGTAGTTGGAATATCTGAAAATCTAAAATATAGTTTCCCTCGCTTTGGCAACGCCGAAAGTGTGATCCCTTTATCTGCCTCTAGATATCTCCAGTTGGTTCTCCTGTGCTCTTCGGAAGATTGATCAAGTCCTTTACAGGTCTCTTCAGATTGTATGTTTCCTAAACTGACCTTTAAATCTCCATGTTGTTCACGAATAAAATCAAGTTCTGATTTATAAATTCCATAAGTCTTACAGTTGTTAACGAACGTTTCCATAATTTCTACGCTCCAATGCCCTGGGACTGTTCCCATTTCAAAACATTCGCAGCCTATTACATCAATATTCGTCCATCTCGCAGTACTTGATAACATTAGTTGGTGAAGATACATGTGATCTGACATTAAAGCGTAAAAGCCTCCCATCTCTTCCATACTTTCCCATTTGTGGGTTGGAGGAAGTGGGGCTAATATCAAGGACGAGAAAATACCTTTGTAAGCATTCACCAAAACCACCGTAGCGAGTAGCCAGCAACTAAAAATCATCCGAAATTGATTTTTAACTCTCAGTTTTTCTAAAACGCAATCTGTTATGCCATTCCGACTGACGTCAACCAATAGGGAAATCGATGAAGACGTGACACTCCAGATTAGCTTCATTCCGGGCTTCCAACCTAACCGTTTTAGTACTACAATGAAGAATGCAACCAGTGGCATAAGAAGTGAGCAACACAACACAGATAACCAACTAAGGTGGTCATATGGGGCAAAGTAGATGCGAAATGAATTTGAGCTTTGTACTCCATCACATGTCGCAAATTGCATAAATATGGTATCAGTTATAACAATGGACGGTGCACGGTTTATATCTATGTTGTCGATTGTCACGCTTCCATATATATTTTCAATAATTCTGTATTCTGGGTTAGCAATTTTTACCAGAGTAACATAAATAAATTCTGGCTTAACAGTTAGCCATTTTCTACCATCTACGCAGGGTTTGGTACTGGCTAGTAAATACATAAATCTGACGTAGTCTAAAAGGTTATATTTTGTATGAAAGTAATAACTAGGTGGACGTACAACTTTTTTATATAACACGCTCATTTTGAAAGGAGACCCAATGTATCTGTTCAAGTCCGAGTCTGAGATTGTCTGGTTGTGTCCATATCTGCAGGTCAACCGCGGAGAGTTTCCTATGTCGACCTTACCTAAGTGCCAATAGGTAGTTAAGTTAATGCCGCAACTACGTTTAATACAGTAGCGTAGTTTGTGTTTGTAATGGATTCCACAGGTTAAACGTACTGGGTAAGTTGTCCCCTTATTCCCCTGTACAACATTATTGTAATACCAAACTCCGATTACGTTCAAGGTTAAGTTTACTCCGTTTTGTTTATTTAGCATCGCCGTGATCGCGACAATAAAAACTTTATCCTTTACAAAGCAATAACGTCCACTTTCCGGAACCTTCATATCCTGGAAGATTATAAAGTTTGTAATGACGCTGCGGCGGGGGTCTCCCAATAATCCATATGCTTGGGAGTTACAAACGTAGTCAGCAATGGGAATAGAGTAATACAGAAAAAAATATAGGTGACAGTATAGTTGTGGTCGTGGTCGATCCCAGCCTACCTTCTTATGGGTGAGTGGCGTACCGAACTCGGTAATACTGGTAGCATTCTCGGGGACTAGTTTGAGGGAGACAGGAATTGGGATCCATTCGATGTCAATTGAGTAAGGGTCAAAGTGTATGTAAATCTGACAGTCACTGTATTCCTCGATATATGAATTCAAGTTGGCAATGTACTTCTCACATGTTATGGAACCTACCAACATTGCGGTTAATAAAAACTGGAACAAGGTTGGAACAGGCAACATTTTAAAGTGAACATAACAAAATGGACAGAAATGTGGATTCTCAAAAACAAAATGTCCCAATAGATATCGTGTATATTAATATTTCCTACCAAAGAACGCCTATTAGGTATTGGGAGGAATAAATTCGGTTTACTTCTGTATTAAAGTTAGTTCAATTTTATGGTCGATATCAAAATCGGTTCCCATTAAGTTAACTGATATGGATCCAACTGAATTCGTGTTTCTTAATTATAGATGAGGATGGCGCTTTTGAAACGCGAGCAGGAAGTTTGAGGGCCGGAGAATGGCAACTCAGGGCGTAGGAGCGACATGCATTGTTTAGAGCTTGGTCAAAAACGAAAATCAATGTTTTTTGAAACCTATATACGTTAGGTTAAGTTATGTCGTTTTAGAACTACATTTCTAACAATGTCCAAGTTTTCACCGTAAAGCCAACATTTAACACGGCTGCAGATGGTTGTCCTAAACGAGGAAACAAATCTAAAAATTCAAAAAATGAGTGAAACCAAACTTTCCAAAACATTCGTTTTATTTATATTTACGTAGAATAAATTGCAAACAGACGCAAATAGAACAGGTCGTCACCAATCATAATTTATAAATCAAAAGAGAACAATTCCGAGGTAATACGATTGGTTAAAAGTAAGTTCGTGATGTTTTTTGTTACTAAAATTTAGATTCCAAATTCTTTTCAGCCGAAGAAGAGTGTATTAGATAGTTTTTGAATTGCATATTCACCAAAACAATTTTGAAGCTATAAATACTCCCTCAAGTACCATGTTATCATTAGTAGTTTGTCAACAGTAAAAAGATAAATTATTCAAAGCATATTCTGAGAATCTCATATAGCGGATTTGCTGAAGTTTTGCTGGAATACGAATGACCAAATTGTCAAGACAGTTGTCCAGTTGTCCAGTTGTCCAAATTCTTATTTTAGCAGTTTTCATTTTCAGTAAAGCAAAAACGCCAAACTCATCAATAACTGAACCAAGTTGTTGATAGTATTTAAGTTTAGGCAACCTAACCTGTACTGGCCTTTCTTGATTCCTGATTGAAGAAGAAGACCGTCTACAGGACGAGTTTATAGAAGATGTGGAGTTGGCAAGAAAACGAAATTAATCAATCCTCGGCATCATCTGCGCTTATTTGAGGATTAATCATCTCCGGAATGTGCGAAATGAATTTAACCAGCAATCTCTAATGAATGAATAATGAACTGTATTAATTTTGAACTCGATTAAGGAGACGAACCATTATCTTTTCTAACGGCCGGATTTTAAAAGCAGTCGCCGTTATCCTATGCCAATTTGGCAAATTAATTCTGAAAAACTAAATTTGAATTATATTCCTCTTTCACTTCAATGGCGGAATAAGACCAAGCAATTTCACTTAAACAGCGCAATTATTCAGTCGTAGTTAAATAACACACGTATAGCGAAATCAACTATTTTGAGAAATACCTCTATTTACATGCTATTCAAATTTGAGAAGTGACAGTCTTTAATTTCAATGGACAATCTTAACCTTGTTTCGTAATTTTCTACTTCATAAAAATCTTATATTATTATCTTGCATATTCCACAATAATATAATCGTAACGGAATTAACCGGGTTCGTTAAAAGCCTTTTCGTTTTAGAATCGTATCCCAAAATGTAACTGGAACTGGAATAATAATTTTACTTTAGTAAACTAGGCAGCATGTTTTCTGGCCTGCAAAAACGGTTGCGATCCTATTATTCTTTATCTATTTTGAGACTAGCAAGTAAAATTGATAACGTTCGAGTGTTCAACAGGATGCACACTCTTCAGATTTTAATCATTCCAGGTTCAAATGTCCAGGAAAACATCGTCCTTGTGCAACACGCCTGTCAATCAATTTAATTAAAGCAATATGACGTCCATTAGATTTGAGATATAAATATAAATGAAAGTTACGGAGAGAGGAGAATTGAACTCACACAGACGGTGAAAAAATCAAAATGGCATCGTTGACGGTATTGTTCTTGGCTTGCCTAGCTTGCGCAGTTGATGGTATTCCAAGCAGCCCAAAGGAGGTTCGGCATGAACTCACGCTTACTTACACGGACGGGAGCAATTCCGTTTTCGATGATGACGAAGCAAGTCTTCGTGCCACATCCGTAGCTTCTTATTGTCATCAGGGCGTGTATGTCATTTATAATTTAACGCTATTTAAGTATCACTATATTTCCCAGTTTAGAGGAATACATTATTTGTAACAGATGGATCCTCTACTATTCGGAAGACTACGCAGAGACTAACAGGATTCTCTATTCGGTTGATCAAATGTGCGATAGCTTCCCATCTAGCCGACTAGTTCGCTCTGCAAGAACTGTTGGAATTCAGACAGACAATTCTATTCCATCGATTAACCTTTACTCCGATACAAATTTGGCCGGAGATTCCGACTCCTTTATGCTGGGAGCCACAAACATTACGATTCGTATTTCGTCCATGGTAACAATCAGCACCCCGAGAGTAGAGTTTTTCAGAGAGGTCCAGTATGGGGGAGACTCCATTTGC
>JAQIYD010000177.1:0-11071 GCA_034699565.1 Anurida granulata
TTTTTAAGATTTTGTCAAAAAGTAGGTGTGAAGTCGTGTGAAGTATACCTTTTTAGCGCTAAAATAATAAAAAAATAAAGGTGAGCAACGATATGAGCACTTTGATGAATTTAAATGCCGAAACTAGTCACGAAATTTCACAGCAATAATTTAACGCTAATGGTAAATGATGATTGAACACAAATTTATTTACATTATTGATTTGACGAAAAAAATGTTTTAAAATCATTTTTCACTAAACCAGTCAAGTGGATTGACTAAAAAGTCACCCGAAACTGAAAGTAATGGAGTAAAACGTAAGCAGTGTAGTTTATTTTGAGTCTTTTCGGAGTAAACAGGGGACCGTTTGGTTTTTATGAATTTTTGAAGCAAAATATTTTTATGCATCATTTTTATGAATTTTATGTGATGAACAGGAATAGTAAAAGATGATTTATTTTAGCAAATAAAAATGTGTATATTTTTTAATTAAAGCCCTGAATTGGACAAATGACGCGTGCGCAACCTAAAGTGGTCTAAACCGCTTGAAAGTTAACTTTTGTAAAACAACGATTATTCATCCCCTTTGGAGGCAAATTTTAGGACTCAGATGCAACGTACTGGCTACAGGGTCGAGTAATAGAAAGAGCAAATCGAACTGAACGCAAACTGCGGGATTGGCAGGTCAGAAAGATTTCCTGGGTTTGAAATTTTGTAAAGAGACTGAACTACTAATATTTAAACCCCTTTAAGTTGTGAAGCTGTATGGTCTGTATGTGGTTTCATTTGGTAGATTATTAAGCAAATTTTACGAAATATAACGTTGAATGTCTTATAAACCATGCGATTCGAGTGAGACAGTTTGGAGGGAAGACTCAGCTGTAAGGTGAAACGGAATACCATTTTATGTTCGCGGAAAATGCGTTTCAATTCATTAAACACATTAATAAGAAAAATAGAAACAGTGAAGTTATAAATATGAAATTATGAAGAAACAACCCCCTCTGGGCGGAACACAACAGAACAGCCTTTAATCTTCTCAGGTTTGCTGATTAAAAAATTGTACTGAATTCTGTAATTTTTAATTTGAACAATGTTTCATTAAGCAAAATTAATATTTATAAATGAATTCAAAAATGGAGTGAGCCAAATTCCAGTTATGCGTAATTCTGAATCAGTACTCCAAAATGAAATTGTTAAAGGCCAATGACCGTTACATCTTTCCACTGTTTGCATTGCCCCACACAAACCAGGCCACCAGCGCAGTCTAAACTCCCTGCACAGGATCATATTCGGCAAGGTAATCCCCTGTACATGGAGAAAAATATGCTTGTATCCTCTGACCCTTGTCGCACGACGATGGTAGTTTGTCCATTTCCGTAATTATTGCATCAGGAAGCCCACATGACCGATTTGTGTAAGAATTATCATCGAAGATGCAATACAATGGCCTCGCACAGTCGTCGTCACCACTGCACGTCTCGTCAACCGCCAAGTTATCACCAGAACATGGCACTTCGTTTCTGTATATCCGCTGACCACCAGTGCAGAGAGGATGGTCGTTGTCTCCCATGGTTACGTAAACCAAAGTTAGCAATCCAAAAATCACCAATCGAATCATCTGCAGTAAAAAAGTGATTCAACGTTTCGTTGTATTAGTTGAAGCGGGTTGAGTTAATTTGCATTCCTTGCTTACCGTAAGATTCATGGAACTCCGGTTCAAAGAATGATTTTCCACTTCTGTTGTAATCCGGCGTGAACGAATTCAACAACTTTTATAAGTTTACGGTTGACCTAAATAGGTTAACGAGACGTTTAACTTTTACACTCAAATAATCAACGGATTACAATAATGAGTTTTGATAACTCGAGTAATTACCCCCTGAATTAAGTGAAGTTAGGACTTAAGTTAGTTAAACTTAATAAGCAAAATCGAAATCGAATGGTTATAAAAATACAGTCTCACCTTGACCCTGACCTTGAACTGTCACCCTTGGGCCTTGCAGTTTCTGTTTTCAGGAATCTTTTCCTTCCTTTAGAATAGCACCACCGTGAGCGTTCTTACTAACTTAAACAGACAACAATTACCTTTTTTCAAAGGACACTTTTTTCAGGTGTATGTGGCGTTATTTTAGTTGCATGCCACTCACTCACATTCAACCAAGTTTATTTTCGGACTAGGCAAAAATAAATCTGATTACTACTCGCAAGACTCTGCCGAACTTCTGACTTTTCTTCTGAGAACAATAAAACAATAACGAATAGATATGAAGATAATAAACCAAAATGGAAATGTGGAGCCTTCTTTACAATAAATTCCTGTTTGCTGTTTTATTTTGATTACAGTTTTGAGGACATTTGACAAAGTTACCCAAGAGATTAATTTTTAGTTGTCCTTCCTGAATGATTATCTTATTCCTCCTTCCATAGTTCCACCGCTTGGTTATTAATGTAAGCAACAACAATGTGTTGTGTATAACCGCACGTTCATATTTTCCGATAAGAGCATCTAAAATTGAACACACCAGCCCAATGCCAAAGAATGAACACTGCACTGGGTGGAATTACTTGTCGTGATAAAAAAGGAGTTCATTTCCCAGGTTTAACGTGTAACTTCCATCGAACCCTCTCCCGCACACACACAGCAGTTAGGCTAAGGTAATCATCAGTTAAGGAAGGGCTGTTATTAACAACTTGGTATACGAATTTTCCTGAATTTCGTTTAGTCAAAATTGATTCAAGTGCTGCATCATTAGTTATGAATCCAGATCCCGAGCACCTACTTCCTGTACCCCATGAGGTGAGACTTATTTTTATGGGTTAGTTAAATCACAAAATAGTCGCGTAATAAATTCTACTAACTACCGTCCCTTATCTCTCTTTTCAGATTCACACGGAGCTCATGCGGTATTTGCCAATCGCTGACTTGCTGACTTGTCGACTCGTCAACACTTCTTGGAAGTTTATTGCAACAGAGGCCTGTCGCCGCCGCCACCTTGGGTTGAAATTTCAATGGAGTGTGAGATGTCATGACGAACGCCAGGATTCAGACTTAGCAAGAATATTTGCAACCTTCGAAAATTGCAGCGAACCACCTTGGTCGGCTTGTGCATTCCGGGCTGGTGCGCGGTTGACAAAATCGCAGAGCTTAACTAGAGCTAGGGAATATAGATGGGAATACGTGGCGGGATTGCTTCGACGTTTTCTACAACTGTTTGGTCCCCATATTCATAATTTGAGTATCCGAGCACATTACATTTCGGATGTCTTCTACATTATGAAATTCACACCAAACCTGGATACATTGAATGCAGATGTGAACTACCACCCAAAGGGTCTAGCCATTTCCACACCACCAAAACTAAATCGGCTGAAACATCTTGTACTGACCACATCTTTTGTATCCGAGGTTAATGCGGTTTTTGTGGAGAAACTCCTCAAGTGTTTAGGGGTTGGATTAAAGAGTGTTCGACTGGATTTGTGCAGTGGCGGACTGGATTTTAAGGAACTCGTCCTCATGATTGGGTTCGTGCCTAAGATCTCCCTCAGGGTAAACCCGTTCTTCTTGTATTCTTACTCTGATTCCGAAATGGCTATTTTCAAGGAGCTAATTTCCAAGCAATTGAACCTTTACGAATTGGAAGTTTATTTTCACGAACAAAGACCGTCCCAACCAAGAGGTCCGAGATATTTTGAGCCTCTGGAAAATTACCTACGTTCAACTGCCAAAACACTGAGAATGCTTGGTATTGGATGTAGAGAATTGGTTCCAAACTCTGAGTTCAAAATTCCACCACTCCGGAATCTTGTGCACCTGAAATTGAGGTGTCATGGATCTTGCTCCATTCTCGTGTGACCCACCAATGGAAACGGACTGGGGCCGCCACTTCCCATTACTCGTCAGGCTGGAAGCATTTGGAGTAAATGTGAGCGTTGTCCAACACATTTGTGAGAAAATTACGAGTCTGGAGCACCTAGACCTGAGCGCAGCTACTACGTACGATGGCTTAGTGCCCAATCCATTTGTGCCTTGTTATCCAACTGAGGGATCTTCCGGAACGAGTCCTACCTTTCTCTCGTTGACTCGTAAGATGGGAATTTTATGAGTTCTTTAATTTTTAATTCAAATATTAACCCAATTCCTTGGTTGACAGGGCTGAGCAAATTGTCATTGGATTTTGATGGTTGCGTTGATGTGGGAAACGGCGACTGTCACCTCTCTCTTCTTCAATTAAAACCGTTGCAGTTGAAGCTGTCTGGAGTCAACGTAAGTCAATAATTAATTTTGGATAAGAATCAACACCGGCACAAAGTAAGTCTTATGAATTTTGCTTTAGATTTCGGACGAATGCAAATCAATACTCTGGGCACATCATTCAAATTTTTCAAACCATAGTTTAGTCTACTAGAAACGGGAAACATGACGCTTAAGTTTTCCCGTTCCACTGGGCGTTCATTTGAAAAGAGAATTTTCCCGCTATGTAGAAATAATTCAAACGTTTAGCTTTTTCTTTTTTTTTCTCGAGCGTATTCTCTACGAACGCTTTCATATGTGATTGATAATGGATACAAATAATACAAGTGAGTTTGAATTTAGCTCAATATTGATTAGCTCAATATTGATATTTTTTAGCAAAAAGCCGAATTAATCTTCTTAAATTACCTCAATGTAGTCTCTTACCCATAATTATTCGGCATCATGGACTATTTATTGGTCAATTAACAAATATTATCCTTTCGTCTTGGTTTCATGTGGTATGCCACATATCTACCGAAAAGTAAATTAAAAATTGGCTTTGAATAAACTTTAAATAATTCTCAAAATGCGGATACTTTGTAAATTTAATATGTCGGTTTGATGGGAACGGATTTGATTTCATAAAAACCCCCTTAGAAGGTTCACTTTCACTCCACTTTATCCAGGAACATTTTTTACCAGTGACGCTATTCACAGAATACTTTCTTGTAGTTGACAAGTGCCTTCATTTTCGACGACCCATCTTTGTTTTCGGAGAGGAATACTTTCCCCACTCAAAATCCACAATGCTAATAACATGCACAATTAAACATTTCTACATTTAAACATTTTGGTTTTTATGTTACTCTCTCTTTCCATCAGTGTCAATACTGCGAGCAAATTCATGTGAATTAAAATTATCATCGTGCATAGTCCCGGTCTACGGTTTTATTTGCATTTGCATTGTAAAAATTATTGAGGCATGAAATTACGGTCTCAGGGGCTCATCCGTGAATGCTTAAAGTTGAATGTCACACATACTCGCAAAAAGGACATTCAGCCAACAAAAGTGAAACTTCTCAGCCACAATATCTGCACGGAGAGGAGACGCATTTTCGTCGACTTTATAAATAGCACAGGAGAACGTGTCTTCAAGAAACTTTTTCCATTGTCACTTGATCATCGGTACAGTTGTGAAACAGAATTCAGAGAACAATAATAATTCATACTCTCGGGTCCGGTTTACTTTATCAAATCATCGATAGTTTCCTTCAAAAGTTTGAAAGCATGAGGAATTCCTTGTTAATTTTACTCTCCTGTGCCATTTTGCACACGTCCGCCGGGAGTAACTCATTCGGTGGAATCAAAACTTTCCAGGCAGGAGAATCTCGGGCTTTTGGATTACCACGGTGGATTGGGCGTGCTGCAAGAATTGCGAGTAAATCATTCAATCAAAATTACGCTCCAAGTTCAGTGGAGATTTCCAGACGTTCAGGTAAAGAAGAAAATGAAATTCAAATTCTGGATAAGGACACTCGACCAATCAGACACAAGAAACCATTCAATCAACAGCAGTTGTCATCTCAGCCAATTAACGAACAAACCCACAGTTTGGTTAATTTTGCCACAAAACTAGTCATGGGAATGGATCAACAAGTCCCGAGAAGTATTTTGAACCCATTCAAATATTTTGTGGCTGCAGGATACCGAATTGTTGATCTCTGGGATGATCGGAAAAGAAGAAATGCACGAGATGGAGATGTGCGCATGCCTGAAACAATGGAAATGATTACATTTGCAATCCACCAAATGCAAAATTTGAATGGGGGTGAACAATTTAAAGAATCTGACAGAGTTTCGGAGTTGACCACCCCGAGCGAAGCACTGTTAGAAGGATTCTCGATGGTCGAGGAATTGGCATGGAGAGCGTTCGGATGCGATGCAAGTTTGGATGCCACGAGTCGAATGAGAAGTGGGAGGTCAAAGAGCAGGATGATCAAAACGAATTCGGAGTCACAAGCTTGTCAATTGCTAGCAGCTCGACATGATCAGATCAAAAATTTACTGACTCCTAATAATCAGTTGGACCATCAACAAGGCACTGCACGTCTACAAAAAATAAGACATTAGGTTTTTAATTATCTTATTAAGCAGGCCATAATTTAATGAACTTTAGACTATCAATGTTCTAAGGACGTGTGGACATACAAATGACCTGATGATTGGTTTCATCTTCAGCGATTTACTCCAGAATTTGGCGGACTCTGTCATCCTCATGTGAGCAATTGGTATCTTCTCCAGTTATTCCAAAAATAACAGAAACATCCAAAAATTACGGAAATAGCAACCTGCCAATTAGCTGGAAATGCAGTAACGGTGCCTTCTTCACATTAAAGTTAATCTCAACTAAAGGACATTTTTAATTTGGGTAGTTCTAAACACCTGCAACTTGGAATGTTTGGCACTCGCATTTTAAATGATATGGTAATTTATTTTATATTTATCATACGATTCGATTTATTTCCAAACTTTTATAATGTACAGTATAACTCGTTAGATAAGTGAGAGCAAAATAAATGTTTCTCCTGAATGCCGTTAAATTACAAAAAGATGAGTTTTAACGCAGTTTAAAACAATTTCACCAAGGCAGTTCCTTAAGGCTCAATAACTTGAGCCAACTTGACGCGTTATGCGTTCCTCTATATTTGATCGCATAAGGAATAAGCGTAAACGTAAACTCAACTCATTTTTTCGATCGTTTTCGTGAGTTAAATCTAAAGTCACTGCATAAAACAGCCACTTAGTTTTCGGCGGCATTTCACCGAGTTTTCAATAATATAGCATGCGACGCAGTCTTACTAATTTTACTCTTTCCACTTTGTAATAATCTTGGTGCAACTGCGATCCTTCTACCTCTGACACACAACTATCGGGGGAACTAGCACCAGCATTGAATTTTGAAGGCGTTCACTTTTAAAATTCGTCTTTGATTATTTTGTCAAAACGATTTTCACCTTTAACGAATAATGAAAAGGATCAAGTTTTGGTTTATCTCAATTTGAAAGTTTTATTTAGGAAATCCTTTTTATCAATATTGACCATCAACCTGCACTGTTCATTCAATTGAATGCGTATTAATCATAGTTAGGGAATTGATTAAGCGTCTATTTAATTATTCAAAGATGGTGATCAAAACCAAAGATATCCAAGAAATAATAGAAACCAACCAAAAAGAGTTCAAGTATAGAGCTAATAACTGAATTTTAATTTAATTTATTAATTTTTGTCACGATAATATTTATCTGTATTATGTCATTCTAATTATAATTTTTCAAACGAGTTTGAATCAATTGTTATAGAAGTATTTTTTGTGAAATCATTAAACTGTTGCCCAGAGCTGCATCGTGTTCCGGATGCAGCGTCGATACAGGAGTACGCCCTTTAGTCGAGTTCACAATCACAACTAAAAAAGTAAAAGTGTTTAAAATTCTCAGCCGTCGCCAAGCCAACTCGTCCCTTATCTTCTTCCATTAATTCAAAACACTTTACAGCCCTCGAAATTAATTTGTCACGATATACCGTATCGTCATAAACTGAAGTCAATCTGTCAATCTGTCAATTCGACCATGGTTGATTCTGTTGAAAAAGGCGAACAGAGTTTGTCAGCCAAACAGGCACGATCTGAAATTCCAGTTCAAACACTTGCACGTGTGCAAACAAATCAATTGGTAAGAATTAATTTAACTATCAACAATCAGTTCAATGCACTTTCATTTGTTAAATTAATCTGGATTTTATTCTTCCATTCTCAGATCATGGAAACTATCTTTTCATTTCTACCCGTTGAGGATCTGAAACAAATTCGTCACGTTTCTCGTCACTGGAACGAATTGGTCAATCCCGTCTTCTTTCGAAAGGCCTGGGTCCGTACAGCAACAATGTTTGACAGAGTGCCGGATGATAAAGATAAAGAGCCAAGGGGCTTTTCCGCATTGATGACCATTATGAGAGAAGATCATCCAACTTTTCAACCCATCAACTTCAAATTGACGGACATGAACCTCCGGGACACGCGGACGAAGGAATCCAAGGCTGTTGAATTCTTTGAAAGATTTGGAAAGTTCATCCGACGACTCTCCCTCAAGCTTTGTGTGATTGACAAAACTGGAGAGTTATGGACGAACTTGGTCCGAATTAGTAAATGGACGGATAGACTGGAAGAACTTACTTTGGATCATAATTCTTACATCGTTGGGAATAACCCAGAAGATGATTGGGGACTTCCATCCCGACACAAGATCAAGTGTCTCCGTCTCTGCTTAGACAACGTTGACGGCTACGACGACGAAGGAACATCTACGCCTTGTAATATGACGGACATTTGGAGGGAATTTCCATTTCTTGAAGTAAGTTCTTTGCTGGAATATTTGGCCCAAATTGCAAGGGCTATGGCAATCGGTTGTTGAATCTGATCAATGGATTCCCAAATGTAGGTCCTTCAGTTAGAGGATTTATCCGAACAATGTAATCTGGAACTTTTGGGGTCCATGAAACCAACATCAAAGAAACCATGTGAGCCAATTTGTAAACATTTGAAGAAGTTGGAGATTTTTAGAAGAAGGTACGTCAGCTTTACTAATCCTTTACTAATTCAGCATTCGGAGTTGAGAGATTCATTCTAATCCCATGTTAACAGGACTTTCACTGTCGAAGAAAACCCGGCCTATCAATTGAAGTTGCTTACTGAGCTCAACGTTCCGCTGACAAAATTGACGGTTGACATTGGGGTGCTCATTAAACCCAGCCAATTCAAGCAACTACTGGTCACGTATGCCGCTACGCTCAAGGATTTGGTAATTTGGAGAGGACCTAGGGCACACAAATTGAAACTCCCTGGATTCCCGTTTGGTGTTACCCTTCCTGTTTTGGAATATGCCGAAATCCCGGAAAATTGTCTCCTCAATTTCAACTTCATTCCACATGTTCCGAAATTGCAGACCATGATTGTGCGACAGTGTGACCATCATCTTGCCTTATCCTTTTTAATCAACCCAATGGTGTATCAGACGGACTTGTTTGACTTCCGGTACAGCTATATGGAATGGAAATACTTTACCCAAAACCCACATAAAGTTCTCACAGAACTCAACATTGAATTCGAGATAAAGGACGAGCACATTGAATTTCTCCGCCTGATTTTTCCAAACTTGAAGACACTTTCCGCTGTGAGGAATAAGTCTCTCACGCGTATCAGCTCCTAAAGTTTCCTTCCATGAAGGGGTTGATCCTAGCATTGGAGTCAGGAATGATGGATTAATAAATGTTAGAAATGCACATTGTAAGTGTTTGTTTCCACGTTGCTAAAACGAAGGCATAATAACATTCGGATCGCACATTAGGTAGAAGAAATGAGCTTGCAGATAACAATCAGTTCCGTGCTAAACATCTAAAACCACCAAGGGTATCGTGGTATTAGTGCACTGCGTGCCTAAGTGTAAGCTCTTAGCTCATCTAATTTTGACTACAGCACACGACTAATTTTTAAATCCAAGGCTTAATCCAAGAAAACCTCGGATATCCGAATTCATGTAAAATGCTTTCTCTGCATCCGAAGTTCGGACTGCGAAAAGCATCTATGGTAAAGTAAAACACTGCGAAAAGCATCTATGGTTCGGATTCCGAACCATAGATGCTTTTCGCAGTGTTTTACTTATGCTCTCATTAAAGATTACTGGACAATGGGAGTTAGTTCTTCTGACAGATATAAGGCACCACAAAAATGTTCTGGAAAACATTCTGTCAATATGTCAATCGAGATCAACTCATGGATTTTCTTATTGTCAGTAATTAATAAGGGTTGGTTATTTAATATTTTGAATCAGATGCATTCAGCGCAATACCAACACCAATACAGACTTGTCAACCACGCATTCGAATGTAACTAATAGGAGTGGAAATAACTCAGCATAAAAATCTACTTCCAAAACAGGGTCCACCATTTGTATTTTTCTTTTAATTCTAGAACCCGCCACCGAAACGTTTTGGGAAAGGTGATATAAGTCGACGAAGTTTGAAATTTTCTTGAATTTTACACATGGCTAGATGCTAGAAAAAGGGTACAAAAACATTCCACTGAGCTTTTAGCTTTTTAAAACTTTCGATGAAAATGAATTAGTGATGCTGACACCAGAACTTTGGACTTAATTTTTGAAAAAAAACGAAATTTTGAATTACTTAAGTAACTATTGGCTTGCCCTTTCAAATCCTTAATAAAAGGACTAAATTAGAGTAAGCCATAAAAATATTATAGGCGGACCTTGGTCAGGTATGATGGTTCTGTATTGTCACATGTTCATTTATAACAGTATTTCTGCATCACTAGTTCGCTTTCACCGTAAATGTAGTGTAGCGCCATGTATTTCATAAATTTAGAAGCTTTCGTCCTAATTCCCATCAGAATTCGAACATGTCCTGAATTTGGATTCCTATACCGGCGAATCATCCTTAAACGACGGATAATTTTGTTCATTAAAAAACGATTTAAATTCATTGAATATTTAGACACGTTTTGAAATAATTAGGTCATTAAATGATCATTAGGCTAGTCATTAAAAAAATAGAAATCAACCTATTTAAATCACTGATACTTGAAATAAACTCTCACTTTTCAGTTTGAGCAATTCAAAATAGTAGCAACACCAACAACTTGGATAATGCGTTTTCAGGTTCTTTTCTACTTGGGCGTAGGATTAATCCTTCATGAACATGAGCAAGTGGCTGCTGTGACCGGAACTGGAGGCGCCGAAATCCAGGTCATTTCAAATACGAATTTGTTGACTGGTATTCAGTATCAAA